>VZTV01069080.1:0-15262 GCA_013400875.1 Anhinga rufa
CCCGCCTCCATCCGCGGCTGCCTTTGGGGGTGCCCCGGGGCTGGGGGGGGCGGCCGGGCCCCCCGGCACGGCGGGCACGTTCCCTGGGTGCTGCACGGCTGGGCTGGGCTGGGCTCCATCGCTAAGTATCCTTTTATTATTATTAGCTCAGTATTTTGTTATTATTCTTTTCCTCCCGGCTGAGGAAGAGCCACGCGGGGAATCTGTTGGTAAATAAATCTGATATTACTCAGGAATCAGAAGTTGTGTAAACCTTAAGAAATAGGTGCATATGCCCGAGGACATTTGTATGTGCTCTGTGCTACAGCCTCCTAGGAAGCTCATTAAACTGAATTATAAAAATCCTGGGAAATGGTCATTTAGAGCAAAAAGCCTTTAGCTTTCCCTCCTGTATCCGATCCATTCTGTTATCCCGGGATCTTTGCCTTAAAAACATGTAGATGCTGCTCACCAGGGAAAGTTTGGTTCCCATCCTTCCAGCTGCATTACTTGGCTCTCCTGAAAGCACCAAACCAAATTAGCCAGAGGAGCCTTTGGAGGAGCACTGCTGCGTCCATGTGCGTGTTCCTGAGGTTTCCAGGGTGTAATCCAAGCTCAAAATTCACAGGTGAAAAGAAGAGAGCAATGAAATTGGGAAATAAATTTCCTGCAGCTCAGAAAGTGCACTTCGAGCCTTCCCTGGCTGAAAACTGGAGCGTGCACCTTCCTCCGCTGATACGTGTCCCCCCCAAACACAGCCACAATGAATGATCCACTATCTGCTTCGGATCTATCACCAATATTGAGCAGAATACTCCTGTTGTTGCTTTTATTGGTTTACCCAGTACCTTCCCCACGTAACATAATCCTCTGCAATAATGAAATGAAGGAAACCAACCTAAAAAAAAAAAAAAAGGAAAAAAAAAGGAAAAAAAAAAGGAAAAAATCCAAACAAAGAGGGAAGTCTTCAATTTAGATCTGAAACAAGAAAGGCTATCAGTCAACCTCCTTCCCCTCGCTGGAGCATTCCAGATGCAAGGTATTTAGAGAATGCAAACAGCAGAGACTAAATCATTGATCTGCTGGGGGGTGATAGAGCTGCACTCACCCCTGGGCAGGGGGGGGAGGAAGGCAGCCCCCCCCCCCAAGTACCCCGACTGAGCCAGGGCAAAACCAGCTCTGCAAAATCCCACCCCCAAAGGGAAAGAGTTCTCCCCTCCCTGATTTAAATGTTACCAGCAACTGCAACAGAAATCCAGTGGGATTCCTGGAGCCAGGGAAGGGCTGAGCAACAGTTTGTAGCCGGGCGCTGTCACTTGTAAAACCCTCTGTGGCCTTTTTCCTCCCCCAGGATTTTCTTAAATTGGGTGGTAGTTTTAAAAATCATGCTGAGGAGTTGATTTTATTTTTTTTCATGTGACTTTACAAACATTTTCAAATTTTACTGCCCCGCTCTCCTACTAACGTAAAGCTGCTTCTGATTTTATACCTAAAACCTGCTCTGGGCAAAAGTTGGGCTTTTTAAAAGATTTAACTCTTTGAATCAGGCAGAAATGGTCTTAATGAGTTTTTACAATTTATCTACAAGTTCAAATAATTATTGTTGCCACTTAGGAGTTTGGGGAAATTTCTTAAGGGAGAAGGTTGAAGCTGGGTGGTAAATAATGCAGCTAAGATTTCCCTGAAATGGGGGTTCCATACGAAAGGGTGTGATTACTGTAGCCTGCTGAAGTGTTGTTGTTGATCTGAGGCAGAAAATAGCTAAAATAGAAAAAAATCTTTATACCAGATTAGCACTAAACGAGAACAGGTTATATTCTGTTATTTTTCTGCCAGGTATCATTTGAATCTTTCTTTAATTTGTTTTTTTGGTTTTTTATTTTTTTTTTAATCTCTGCTGATGTCACTAGCATTTCATCTGGACAACATTAAAGATGCATTTAGAAACCCCAGACACTTTGAAAAAATCTTCATTTTCAAAAGTTTGAAAATATGTATTAATTACTATCTAATAAATATGGGCTGAAAGATTTCAGTAAAATGTACAGGTCATCAAGGAACAAAAAATAAGAATTTTGTTTTCATAGAATCTGTTTCAATCAAATCTCAACTAGCAGAAATAATCTGAATATGGAGCAAGCCTGTCCTTAAAACATAGGTGAGAATTCAACAGAATAAGGAGAGTGAGGGTTACAGTTGGGAAAGATTTCCTTTTACTTAAGTGGAATCCCAGTTTAAACCACCTTTTGTTCAGTTTTTATTATGTGGAAAATATTCATGACTGGAAAAAGCAGCTCATATCTAAGAAGATCCAGTTGATTAAAGCTCGTGTTGATAAATTTGTTAAGAATCAAACTTGCTGTGAAATTAATAGTTTGCTTTAAAACAAAATTAAGGTTTGAAGTAGATTATTAATAATCCCCTGGTCCTCTCTGCATTTGAAACAGCCCCTTGGCATTTAAATGATGTTTTGTTTGAGCTGAGGAGCAGAGGAGCATCCCCAGCCCCAAGGAAGGGGCTGAGCGATGGAAAATGCCCCTCTGCTCCCTGCAGGGTGGGGGGTTCAGAAGCAGCAGGGCTGAAGATGGAAATGGTTAAACCTGCAACTTGCCCAAAGATCTGCCTATTCCCTAAACATTTTAGTGCTTCAGTTAAAAACAAAGCAAATACTGCAATAAACTCTGGCTTCAAAATCAACTCACATCCTGAAAAATCCTTTAGTTCTGGTACTAAAAAGCTGGAGTGTCTTTAAAACAAACCCAACAGAAAACCACAACCAAACAACTATTTGCTTCTCCTCTACATCTGCTGCTTTGCAGTTTCTGGGCTCCCACCAGGGCAGGGTGCTCAGCTCCGCTCAGGGCTGGGGCTGGTTGCGCTTCCCAGGTCTGCTGGAGCAACAACCTGAATTCTCTGTTGGGGTTTGCCAACACAGAGAGAAATGTTCAAATTGCAACCAAACAAAGCTGCTTTGCCTGGGGGTTTTTTTCCCCCCCCCCCAGTGGAAATGGTTAATTTTTTGGTTTGCAGTCATTTTTTTTGGGTAAGAGGTAAACTCTGNGTAGTTGAGAAAGCATCGTGGGGGATGAATCCTGCCGTTGCTGAACTCCCCCTGACCTTATTTCAAGTAGGAGCTGCTCTTTTGAACCCCCCCTCCAAACATTTGCAGCACTTATAAAGCACAGATTAAATGTTTTCCTTTCAGTAACTGTAGGTATTTGTATCAGATTTCCTCCAGTCTGAAATAAATGCATTTATATCAGATTTATGCACCGCGAGTACAAATTTGGGGGCCCCTATAATTTTGAGTCACCGTTTAAATCCCCCAAAGAAGAGCGGGCTCTCCAGCACTCACTGGTTTTCATCCCTCTACTTTTTAAACTCCCTGTAGCAGGAGGCAACGAAAGGCTCAGCCACTTACACCATTGCATTTTTGCCTAATTCTTTATACCCAAAACAAGTGTAACCCAGGAGGTTGGAAGCTGCACGGCAACATTTTCTGTTGTGGGTCACTTTAAAAAATATAGGTCATTTCACAATCGAAACCTTGACCCATACCCCACCGCCTGTGCCGGGGCACCAGCACCGCTGGGCTGCTGGAAAGGTGATGTTAGGAGAGCAGCAAGGGCACGCGATGGAAATAATTTCACGTTACTGAACCGGCCACTTGGGCAGGCTCCTTGCCGTGGACCGGGTTGTCTAGTTTCTTGTCCTGCTGGTACATACTTGGGATTTAGCGGGACTGATTATTTCCTCTCCTTTCCTGCAGCTCCACCACTCTAATCTCCCCAGCTGGTTAGTTCTGGCTCTATCTTTGCTCCAAGGGGGAATAAAGGATGGCTTTCACATTAAGATAACTGTCGCAAGGTAAAGCGCTAACAGGGTAAAACACAGGTAGTTTTAATTCTAGAGCAAATCCAGATCATCTCTCCAGCTTCTGGAAGCAGTGGCATTGCTCACCACGCAGAGGTAAAAATTGCAGCTGTGAGATTTTTTATATACAGCTCGGTGGTCCAAATAAATCTTCCCCACACGGATGTTACAGGCTTTTTGTTACGGCAGTTACTGTCCTGTAGGTCCCTGCTCCTGGGGGGGTACGACAACCTTTTAAGAAAAACGAAACAAGCAGAACACGCAACAAGGAGAAGTCCATACTCTCCGTGTTTTGTGGTTCCCATTTTTAGTTGTCGTGGGTTTTTTTTTCCCCCCAAAAAGAACAGGCAATCAGGAAGGCTCTGAGACAGCTATCTCGGTGAGTTGAGTTTGTCAAGAACAACCGCTGGAGCCTTAAAAGGCCCTAGGGTTTGTTTGCAGTTAAAAGGGAGTATTGGCATTTAAAAACATATCTGGTATTTTGCCATTGTGAAAAAACCTGTTCCATTCCCACAAGCACTGGAGGGGGAGGCAGGTCTAAATCCAGAAGAGAGGATGAAGCGGTGTTCGTTGCTCCAAAGATGACCTGTAAATCCATCCAGCCCGTCACTCGCGTCCCCAGCGCAGCTCAGTGTGAACGCTGGGCAGGGTTACGCACAAGGGATGTGACGAGGAGCCAGGCAAACCCTCACCGCCTTCAGCGGGAGCCAAAGGTGCTTTCACCACGGTTTGGTAAGCCTGAGCCTCCTGGCAGAGTCCTGGCACCTGGGATTGGGCATGCAGTTTCTCCTCCCGACAGCACCAGCCTTTGCTGCGCGAGATATAGAAGATGCCGTACGGTGGCCGCGGCTGCGAGTAGGCAGCCGGGACCCCAGGCACCCCAGGAAGGGAGGGAAAAGCTGGACATGGGCTGTGGGGTCAGGGCTTGGGGGAAAGAAGCTCATATTTAGGACTTGCGCTCTGCAAAGGTGTAAGAGGATGAGTGAGAATAAAGCATGTAAGAGTTACCTCCTCTGCGAGACGTTGCTGCTATTTTAGGGAGAAAAATGAGCTCCCAAGAAAAGCTTTGTGCCTCTGTGCCTTTGACAGCAGCAAGGCTGAGTTCAGAACAGAAACAGTCCTGAATCGGGACCGGAGTTTGAATGATACTCCAATGCCTGTGATTTCAGAGAGAGGATGGGCGTGAAAAACTTAAAAATCCCTCCTTCCTCTCTCCCTGTGATTTGAGGAGCAGGGCACATGCTAATACCGATCGATCGTAGCCGGATACAATTAGGAATCTCAGATCAGCCTAGTGCTTGCCCACAAAATGGAGCAGTAAGCGTTATTTTCACCTGGGACACGCAACACCTGAAATCTGTCTCTGGCAGAGCTGAGGTGCCCTGAGCAGTGCCACGCAAACCAGCAACCGAAGAGCGCTGCTCCAGAGGGAAAGGGAAAATCTTACTCACCACATCCACTGGGAATAGGAGAGAGGTGTAAACTGTGCCATTGAAGGTGAGATGTTAGCGCTAAACACTAAGAGATTTCCTGGGAAGTTTGCAGCATTTTAATTTCTGAAAACTTTTGGGAACGGATCAGACTCGTCCATTCCGAGTGATTAAAGCGGAGCTGAGGCTGTCTGGGAGCATGGGAGGGAATGGATGACCTCTTAAGGTCACTTCAAGCCCTATTTTCCATGATTACAGGGACATCTAATACTTGAAATGCTTTGTAATCAAAGTTGCCCTTGAGATGTTTCGGTGTCTCAAAGCAGAGCACAAGGACCGTTTCAGTAACACAGCTGTGATCTTCCCAACGCATTCCCGAATTCCTGAAACACCAACTCCTCGAGTCAGGTCTGCTGCGGAGAAGAGGAGCGCTCGCTCACTAAGCTCTGTGTGGCAGGGTAGGATGAAGCAGAGCAGCCCTGGGTCTCCTGTTTAATTTGCAGGGAGACAAATGCCGCGGCTGGGTGAAACCTAAGCTAAAGCGTCCTCTGTCCCAAGCCGGGACCCAGCTGAAGCTTGTGAAATGACTTGCGTTATCAGCGAAGGCAGCAGACCACAGATAACGCTACAAGGGTAGCGCTGCTGTGGCTGTGATGGGCTGAGGCTAGAGAAGAGCAAGGTTTGCGTCGTTACTTAGACCCTCCGTTACCCTGGAAAAAGCAGATGTGGGCACGTGGCCCTTCTCTAGGTCAGTACCTCGCTCATCGCCTTTGCGCTTCCCAGACCTGAACTGGCACGTGGAGGCTCAGCAGTTTAGGCATCGATCAGTGGATATCACACAGACAGAGTGAAATGCAGACAGCGCCTGCCTATCTCTGCAAATAACTTCTGCGTATCTGGGGGTTTTTTGTTTGAAAGATTGTGAGAAATTTTAGAGCGATGCTGCTGTCCGAACTGCATCACGAGCAGATGCCCTGAAATAACCGTAACTGTGAACCCTGGGTCAACATTTAACGTTGCTGGATATTTATTTCACTCTATTAACTTTATATCCTACAGAGGCACTTAATGAGAGGAAAACAAATAGGTTGCACTTTGGAGAAACAAGATATCCGAGTTGGCTGGGAGTGAAGTACCCAGAATACATATAATAAAGACACTAGGATAAACTATTCCATTTTATTGATTAGCAACTGTGCTAGGAGTGTAAATTGGTTACTTGTAACTATTATAGTGCATCATTTATTACAGCAGGCATGACGCTTCTGCATGGGTGAAAAGCTTTTTGAGACCCTGGCATGCTTGTGCGCTGCTAGCTAAAGGACTAAGCCACACGTTAAGTAGTTCCTGTGAAAGTAGTAATTACTCCCTAATAGCACTGAACTCTTAATCTACCCTAACAATGTCCTTCTGTGCCTTTATCTTAATGCAATATAGATGCAACACTTTTTGCTGGAGAGGCTGGTTGTGCCGGGGAGTTGTATAGCTGCAGAGCAGCAAGAGCTCGCCTCTGCCAGCGCCGGGGCAGGCTGGATGCAGTTCGTTCTCTGCTCTGTGGTCTCCTGGTGCAGGAATAAATGTGGCGGTTGAAACCAGCCTGTATCTGACAGTGTGTCCCAGCAGCACTGCTCAGAAAAGCAGAAAAAAACCACTTTTGAGAAAGGAACTGCAAAATGGAGAGCCTTTACATGGAGACATATACCTCATCATGCTGGATTTCTGCACGTTTGGGACGGGATACACTGGGGGCTCTGTGCTAGCACAGCGAAACCCTCTCCCACACCGAAAGCACCGACACTTCAACTTTGCCATTATTACTGCAGTTCCACTAAGGGCTGCTTCTTGCTCAGCACTGTCAACCAGAAATCCTACTACTTTCCCACACAAACCCCTGATGTAGCTGAGCCAGCACAAACCTGGGAGGATACACACATATATACACATCCCTCCTACATCCAGGTGTGCGGGGTTACTGCTCCGAGCAGCTCCGCTGAGCTCCACAAAAAGAAAAAAAAAAAAAAAGGTTGGCAGATCTGAGGAGAAAGTTGTAACTTGGATAACCTCCTGCAAAAGTTCAGGCTGCTCAGGGGAACCAAGCTACAGACGGGACGGTGCTCTGCAAGCCAGCACAGTCAGCCACGGGCACTGCTTCACTTTGGTAATGATGTGAGCAGAGCTCAGCTTGTGGGTTAGGCTGGCACAAACATAATCCTGCTCTGCTTCAATCTTCAGCAGATTGAAGCTGGGTGTGACGGGGATCCTAGAGCAGCAGGTACACACCTGGTAGCAGTCCTTAAACAGGATTTACATGTTAAAATGTAATGGGTCCGGTTCTCCCAGAGAGACTCAGGGGAAGCAGGACACGGTCTGACACCGGGGAGGACATCTTACCAGGCATGTAGTCATAGCAGAGCTGGTGGGAAGCGGATTTACCCCATGTACTCTGATGGCACAATTAACATCTGCAGAACATCTGCTCTCCTGGATCCAGCTGTGCAAGGGCAGGGTGAGGTGGTGGCCTCGCTGACCCATGTCCCCAGCAGCTACAGAGCCACAGGGAAACACTCCATCACTCACTCAGAACAGAAAAAGCCCAAATGGGTGCTCAAGTCCAGCTGCTATCCCTCTCCCTACATAGGGGCTGCTGTGCCACCACCCTCCAAGCCGTTAACCAATGCTGCCTCACCATTTCCTACTAGTTTCCTATCTGCCACTCTCCATCCCAGGTTTTCTCCTCTTAGAACGCACGTTTTGGGGGACAGATGCCGTTTGCTGTGTTTGGACTTTGCACAAGGTGCTGCAGACCACAGCTGGGATGCCCAGACTTGATGGTGGCAAAAATAACAATGATGGGAGCTACTGATTTTAGCAAAGTTATTCCTCCTGTAAGAAAGAGAAGGAGCCGATTGGATCTCTCCAAGATAGCACTTACACTTGGCAAAAGGAAAGATGGAAATGAAGGAAATTTATACCGTGGAAGGAGGTGCTGCACGGAATTATGGTTTAGACCAATGCCATATGTATAATGCCCATAATCCATGTTCATTCTTGATTTTGTGATGTAATAACGTTTAATTGCCATTAATGTAAACATATTTTAAAAGGTTATTTTCCTGCTCTGTAGGTCAATGGACCTAATGAAGCAGCTCTAAATGGGTTTGAATTGCTCTGATTAGGTGCTTGATTTCCTGTTTACCTCATGGACGTGGGTTTGGTCCTGCACAGCTAATGTATATAGAAGCCCCGAAGGGTCTCCTCAGCATCAGAAGTAGCTGAAATCCTCTGGGCAGCTTCAGAGAAGGAGAAAGGTAAGAAGCTCTATATGTCAGTCTCTCTTTTTAACTTTTTCACTCTTTTCCCCCCCCCCAAAGATAACAGCGGGAGCGAACGCTGTTTGAGAGCGTCAGGCAGTAGCCGTAGCAGAGCTACATACCTTTGGCCAAGTTCTTCCCAAAGTGGTACAAGGCTGGTCGTTTTCTCGGTAGCTTTGGCAGAAAAGACCTGCAGCAGCGTACGTGTGGGGCTGTAAAGGGAAAGACTGCTCTTTCAGGGGAGGATTCAGTACATGGCAAATATCAGGCTGGGATCTGCACCTACACAGGGAAATTAGGAGAAATTGGTTCTTAGTTGTTTTTTTTGGATCTCCCAGCTAGGGATGAAACAGGGATAATGCTTCTTCCAAAGCAGATGGTATTGCACAGGGGGCTGGAAGACCTTCATGTTGCAAAGATCCCACCGGTTGCTCCTCCTTCTGTGAAAAAGTCAAATCATAGGAGCAAAACAGCGTAGGTGTCACAGCAAACTCCGTGCCAGGCGGGGCAGCAGAGCTCGACTACTCCAGTTCAGCGTCACACAGGCAGAGGGGTGCTTTATTAATTAGAAAATGGTTTTTCAACAGTCTCTGAAAATGTGGACTGCTTTTCCTCCCTGTTTGGGTAAATTCTGCAGAGAATGAGTACTGCCCTTTCTTATCTTAAAGTTAAGGCTACAATGCATTTCCTCTCCTAGCATCACAAATAATTACCCTAAGCAGAACAATATTCTTGCACAACTTAGCTCTTTTCAGACCCATCATCGCAACCACAGTTATATCACCAATATATGAGCTGAAAAGCAAATAAGAGGGAAAACCTCAGTTATTGAATCATGACTTTTTTTTCTGTTCTCATTTAAAATACTCCTCAGCTTTTTGTATAATGGAATTTACTCCTGCTCTTCACACACTCTGTAACTATTTGTCTTTTATGCTTTAGCTCTAAGTATTTTAGGGATTTTGCCAATGTTCAGAATATTACACCTTTGTTTTTAAGAGCATTCCTCAGAATTTGCTGTATCTGAGATCATGTAACGCATTTAGTATTTTTCTCACTTAATAGGAAGGGCTGAAAACATTTGTAAAAGATGTCACAATTTTCCAGAAATAAAAAATGCCACAATTACGAACAACATCCAAACCTGCAAATCCTCGCTCTCTCCAAAACAATAATTAGGCTGTTGTAAGAGTACAAATAACTACTTAGAGGAGTAAAGTTCTATCAATGCGTGAATAAATTTTTGAAGGGTGGGATACCTGAGTCCTGATCTAGACATCTTTTCGTTGCTGTATTATTCCTGTTAACAGCAGCTCTCCATTGCGATGTAGTTTCCAGAAATAGCTGTAACAAAGAGCGAGGTGAGGGACAACAAAATATATCTGTGAGCCATGATCAAAACCATTTTTGTATGGAGTTTGCAGAGCTGGGATAGTAATTAAAAGAGCTCAAATGTCCAAGGGCTATTGAGCCAAACTGTGGACGTGAGGACTAGGAACAGCTTGAAACTAATAAATCTTGGAATCTGACCCTGTCGCTGTCCATGGGATATTTTTCATAACTGATATTCACTGACTGTGGCTCCAGTCCCTACATAGGGCATTAACCATCCCAACAGAAAACCTCCCAGAAATTAGATCAGGCTCCTAAATCCTGCAGAACCGCAGAGTGGGATAAGCAGGATGCCACTGCTACTGAACTGCCTGATCCAGCGTACCTTCCTGTTCACATACTCAAGAATGAATCGACCCTTGAAGCACAAAGAGGTATCCACAGGGTCAGCTTGTAAACATGGAGGAAGACAAAGCCCCTGCCTCCAGGAATGCACAACCCACAATGAATTTGATGGTTACAATAAAAAGTATGGGGAACCAACATCAAAAGACACCACGGTGGGAAAGAGCATTGGCATTGAAAAAGTAATTTAACTGGGAATGGCAGAAGAGGGCTTTGTAGGATGGAGAAGGCTGCTCGAAGCACAAGGGCTGAAGAAACACATTTACAAGCGCAGGCACGTGCCCAACCACCGCACATCCCTCTGGGTCCGCTGTCCTGTCACGTATGTGTCCCGTGTGTTATAGGGGCTGGACATCTGGATTGCCCTCTGCTTTTGAACAGAGAAACCCGCCAAGAAAATGATGTCTTTCAAAGTTCTCTCTCTGCTCCTCGCTTCTCTGGGTTTTGTTTTGATGGAAGAAAACATCTCAGGGTAAGTGTTTTGGAAAGCTCACGGTGTATTTTGAGCCTTTTCCAGCTCCCCACTGGAGGCAAATGGACTTTTTCCATTGGCATCTTGGTAGGTAGGTGAGAACATGAGTCCTGAGGTAGATCTCAGATAATAGAGACAGCCAAGCGTACAGAGATGAGCAAATGATAAGAGAGATATCAAACTAAAGCCCTGAGCCTTTGAGCCAGAGCCAGGAACTCCCAAGTTTTCCCTACAAATTTAATGGCTCTGGGTTAGGAGGAACAAGCTGGAAGAGAAGAAAATTGGCTGAGAACTAGAAACAAGATGTAATCATCACACATGAATGAGCCTAGGGGGCATCCAGTATTTGGAAGCTTCTGAAAATATGACCAGTTACATAAAGCAGGTATATAATAAAGACTTTCCCTCTCTTTCCCCGACTCCTGCTACAAAATTTCCAACTACCACCTGAGAATATCCAAAAGAATCCTTATTAGAGCAGTAGGAGCTGCTGAAATCCCAGATAATGGTACTAAAAAAGGATCGACCTTGAAATCCTTTGCTAACTTAGATAGCCACTAAGTATGTCTACACTGTCAGATCAGCACTGGTCTCAAGGTCAGCCCTTGCCTCCTGCCATCCACCCCTGAGGCTCTCGAGGACACAGGAAAAGGTTTCCTTGGCCCTAGGTGTGCAGCTCACTGGAGGAGGGAGCCTGAGCATGCTTGGTGCCTTAGCTTGGAGCCAAAGTCCATGTGAATCAGGCTATGGCAGGGAAAACCACACTGACTCCAGACTATCAGCAAATATCCTGACCTCACCTCCTCCTGAGTTCTCAAATGCGAGCTGTGATTGTGTTTGCAGCCAGCAAAATGGATGAGGAGCATGCTAGCCCCTTCTCTGGCTGTCCCCTTGTGCTACAATGCAGGAATAGTCACCTGGACCAAGACTGATTAAAAGTGATCACAAATCCTTGCTGACTGTAGGGACCACATGGGCCACCACACGTAACCCAAGGAAAACTCAGCACAGCTTGTGCTCCCGGTCTGTGCAGGACTCACTGTCTCTGTGCTCTTATCCCAGCGTAAGTATAAGGACTCCCAGCGCCAGACCAGTGCAAAGACGCTACTCCGAGGCCACCCTGGCAAGCGATTACAGCCGCACGATGGATAACATGCTGAAGAAGAACTTTGTGGAATGGTTGCTAGCCAGACGGGAGAAGAAAAGCGAGTAAGTGTGTAGACTTTCAATGCTCCTACGATCCAAACTTACAGCTGTCGTCAGCCAACTGATGGCTACAGAAGAATGTAGAGCTGAGGATATTTTTCTTGGACTGCAGCAGTGATTCTCTAGAGAGTTGGTTTTCTTTTTTTCTTTTATTTTTCTAAGTCTTAGAAATGTTTCTGGTCTGTCGGCAGACAGCACAACTATCCCTCTCACTGTCCAAGACCGCCTTCTTCTCTGGCTGCTGGTAGATGGAGTGGGAGGGAGCTGGGTTTTGTGGAAAAGCAGCATTTTGGCACCCTCTTGTGGCACCTCGGGCTGGTATCTTCCCATTTCGCCTTCCCAGCAGCATCATCGAGCCATACAAGAGGGAAGCTGAGCCCCAAGTATCAGCTGCGAATGGCCAAAGATTGGACCTGGGCACCCAGGAAGCCAAAGACTTCTTCACCTGGCTGCTGAAAGCCAAGAAAAATCAGAGGTGAGATGGGAGAATAGAAAGAGAAAGTCTGGTCGCAGGGAGGGATGAGGTCCCTGAGCTTTTGAAGGAATGTTTTGGGGCAGGTATCGACGGTAACAGTGTCACACAGGAAAACAAGAGGATTTTGATTGCAAAATGTTATACTTTGCAATTCTGTCTCATGAGTGAGGAAAAGAACAAAGACACAAAAAAAGCCTCTCTAATTTTGAAATTTCTCACAAAATACAAATTTCAAAAATAGACGATTGGGTTTTTTTTTTTTTGGTTTTGCAAGCGTCAGCACAGCCTCATCAAAACCCGGTGCTTTGATAAGGTCAAAGCACGGACTTTTGACAGGGCTGAAGCGCATCCGCTCCTCCAACATCCCAACATCACCGAAAGGGAGAAGTCAAAATGAAGTGCTTTGACCTAATCAAAACAAAGCTCTCTCAAAAGAAAACTCTCCAGTGAAAACCCAGATGAAATTGTTACATTTCTGCAAAACGTTTTGATTTGACCAAATCAACCCACACAGGGGGAAAAAAACCCAACCCACTCGTTCACACTCTCAGCATGTTGACCAGTTGATTTTTAAAAAAAGAAACGAAATAGTTCTTTCCTCGTATCACAGCTACAAGCTCTTATTCTGAAAAGCCTGTCATCTAAACATGAACCCGACCCAGGAGGAATTTCCCAGTTTGTTTCTGATCTGTGCCCGTTACCAGGGACACACGGACAGATTTATTTTTTGAGGGGTTTTTTAGATGTTTAGATGTTTAGATTTAAGATTAGATTTAGATTTAGATCTGAAGATCATAATGATCACGGCAATGATGGCGATACGAGCTCGCTCGGAACAGGTACCTCTGGGCAAGGTAACTGAGCCCATATGGAGCTCTCTTGCTGCAGCTCGTGCCTTCCTTTCCCAAGCCATCTGGCTGAGAGCACACTTGTGTATCTCAGCGCTGCACGGCTTTGTGCTGTGTCAGCATATCCACAGCCTGTCAATAGCCTGTTTCACCTCCCCCAGTCTTAGCTTATGTCACAAATGTTCAAAAAGCAAATTAGACAAGAGTCCAAAGAAAAAAATCTGTTCTCAGGCACTTTCTATATTTAAAAACAAAAAACAAACAAACAAAAAAAAAAAGCAACAAACCCAACAACAAATGAATGAGAGATTCATTTCCTTTCTTTAACATGAAGGGGATTTTACAAAACTTAACAGGTTGCTGCTGCTCAGTCCTAAAATGGTGGCAAGAAGGAAAAAAAGGCACTTACCGCACACAGCCCACATCCTTCAGGCACAATCCTAGTGTTTTCTGGCAAAAAAAAAAAGGAATTTTTAACTACAGGGAGTCATGGGACAGTCACCCAGAACAGGAATCTGGGGGAATTTGTTGTCTTTTACAGGCTTGAAAACTGCTTTAGAAACCAGGGTGCAGGGGATGACCTAGGGTGGGGGAAATGAGCACAGTTATGGTTCACAGAGGTGTCTCAGGCCAAGCACTCAGAAAATCAGACACCGAGAATTGCTAGTCATACGGAAAATACAAAATCAAAGAAACGAGGGCTTTGAGAGATCTGTAGAGGTCATTTAGTCTGACCTCTGCTCCAAGGCAGGATCAACGCGCCCCAAACTGTTCCTGACAGATGTTTGTCTAACCTGTTGGGGGGGGCAAGGGGGGGAGGGAAACCTTTGATGCTAGAGATTAATCAGCTTGCCTAGCTTCATTTTTTAAAAAAAATTGTTTTCTAGTGTCTCCCTTAATCTCCTTAATTGCAAATTAAAAAATGCGACTTGGAGGGGAAAGTCCTTCTCGGAAACAAAGACTTTCCTTTGTGAGTTCAGAGCGTAGATGCTGCTTCACCCACGCTCTGCCTTTGTTTTGATGCCTGCTGGGTCTGAGAGGAGGTGGGGTGCAAAGGGGGTCACCAGGCCGTTCCATGTGCGCTGCTGGGCAGCCCAAACGTGCCAAGATGAAGGCACTGCTGTGCACAAAGAGCCCACCGTGTCAAAAAGAGGTTAAAGCTTTTTGCGGGTTTATCTGAGTCAAAGATATTAGAAGACAAGGAAAATAAAACATCCCTGTGAACTTGAGGGGACTGGGATACGAGGTTGTTACACGCTGCGTCTGGATTGTTGCCTCTCCTCTGCCTGTATGGCATGGCACATGGCATGGCACATTTCTTGCAGTTTTACTTCTCTGGAAGGTTCAGAAGGTTTGAAGGACGTTTTGAACCAGCAGTTTCTGACATGGCTGATGTCGACTGATCTCTGCAGACCAACGTGAGTGGCTGTTCTGCCCATCCCCGTTGTTACAAGCACCCCTACGTATCCTTTCCCCAAAGGTACTCACTGCAGTGCTCAATCCATGAATTTAGGATTTCTTGAGGTAAGCACTGAGTGCTTACATGGGACAGCTCAGCTGGATTTGACTGGAGAACGAAGAGCTCTGGCCAGGGTTTGGTTCTGCAAAAGCATCTTCAGACCATTGATACAACAAAGACATGGGGGAAGACAAATTTCAAAAAATTACTGTCTAGAGAAGGGAACCTAGTAAATCCTTTTGCCCTTTTTAATGAGAAAAGGAGGTGTTCATCAAACCACTTACAGGAAATACTTTTTCTGTGCATTGTACACTGCTGTGAAAGGCATTCAGAGAGAAACACAAGAAACCAGGATGCAAATGGTGCAGGGGAGGGTACTGAGGAGGCTCAAGGGAATGGTGAGCCCATCCTACACTTAGTTGAGGAAAATGAAGGCTGAGAGAGACAAAGTCACCATCTATAAAAAAAAAAA
>VZTV01069087.1:739-17054 GCA_013400875.1 Anhinga rufa
ATGTATAAAATTTATATGTAAATAACCAGATATGATAGCAACCTGTCTTCCACATACAATATCATCTGTTAATCTAGATTGAAGTTTAAGATTATTGTGCCTAGTCAAGATTATAGGATCGTAGGAATTTACTATGGCATCTTAGATTTATTTTGCTATTGTATCTAATCAACAACCATGTAAAACCATGTATAATTATGTAAAATTTTGATAGCTTTTTTTGCTTCATAACCCTACATCATTCTTGATTTTAAGTAAAATGGAAAAAGCAATATATTTACTCTATTAATTGCCCTCCAGTATTTTCAAATAAAATGAGATAATACATTTTATTTTCTTTTGTATTAAAATCTCAGGTTGGAAAAATATCCAAAAACAAAAAGAAAAAACTGAAGAAAAAACAGAAGAGACAGGCTGAGCTGTTAGAAAAACGCCTGCAGGAAATAGAAGAACTAGAGCGAGAAGCTGAAAGGAAAAAAATAGAAGAAAACGTAACCTCAGCTGTACCATCAAATGAACAAGAAGATGAGTACCACCCAGAGGTGAAACTAAAAACAGCTGATATAGAAGAGGTAGTGGACGAAGAACCTGGAAATGATGATGGTTAGTATTACCTGCTTTTATTGATCCTGAATTTACTGTTTCAGCAGGTAAAGTAATTGCAGCATGGCATCTGATGCAGTGAACAAAGTATTCAAATTTTGCTAGATCATTAAGTTTCATTTTCTCCTGTACGTAAAACCATAACTACAAAGTCTAAAAAGGAAAAGAAAAGTCAAACCTACTATGGAAGTGAATAAAAACATCAAAAGCAATCTAGCTATTAAATCCCACAAAAGAGCACATAGAAAATTCAACCGAACAGTCGGTTGGCGTACCACATTAAGTGGCATAACCAAGTATCTTGGTGAGATAGAGGAAAAATTAAGATGAATTTGTATTCTGTAACATTTATGTAGCTGTAGTCATCCTTACTTTCCCCTTGTTTCAATATTTGTTGTAATGATCTATTCAGGTAATAATAATTGCAGCTTCTTCACTAAAATTTTTAAGATGTCTTTTTAAAATTCTTGTTTAGTCCTGGTTGTTTGGAGCATAAGTGTTATGGTCCAACTGTGTTCTGGCTTCCCTCGTTTTCTTGTCAACTGTCTCTAATTCTGATAAAAATATAACTACTGAGACTGTGTGTTGTTTGGTTTGGTTTAGTTTTGTTCTGCTCTTACTGCAAGTTTTCCTACTTCTACGATGACTCCCTATTTGACACAGATTGAGTTACAGATTTGTAAAGCTTGCTTTCAAGACCTCCTATATCTTCCCTTCATAACATTCTTCTCTTAATTCTTCCCTCCTGAACCACTTCCCATTGTTTACTTTTTCCAACAGAATTATTAGTTCTTTTTTCTCCTTTAATTTAGATTTTTAAGATTTTTGCATATATCAGTGATAGAGTCGGTTTTTGATATGTCAGAAGTCAAGTAGTTACAGAAGAGTTAAAAATTATGAATGCCTAATTTCAAATGGTATATGGATACATGATCTAATGTGTTGCTCATTTGAAACTTTTCAGGTGAAGCAGATGATCAGGATGAAAAAGAAGACACAGAGAAGGAAAACACTGAAAAAGATGACGACGTTGAGCAGGAACTTGTCAACACTGACCCTACAGACCCTAAGTGGATAGAATCCCCCAAAACAAATGGCCATATTGTGAACGGCCCATTTCTATTGGAACAACAGATTGAAGATGAAGATGAGGAAGAAGAAGAATGTCCAAATCCTGAGGAGTATAATCTTGATGAGCCAAATGCAAAAAGTGATTACTCTTATAGCAGCTCCTATGAACAGTTTAATGGTGAATTGCCAAATGGACGTCATAAAATTCCTGAGTCACAGTTCTCTGAATTTTCAGCTTCAGTGTTCTCTGGGGCTCTAGAGTCTGTAGCTTGTGGTTCTGCTGTTTCTGAAGGATCAACTGTAACTGAAAGAGAAGAGAGCAGCCCATCTCACGACAGGAGCAGAACAGTTTCAGCTTCAAGCACTGGGGATCTGCCAAAAAGTAAGTGTTTCTTGTAGTGGCATATATAATGCTTAAAGTCTGTTGGAGCTGTAGGTGATATCTTATGTGGAACAAGCAGTGGGGTTAAACCTTACGTATATGTTTTATCTGTGTTCAGTAACATGTGTACGCATATTTTACTTTTTGTTTGGTTTGGGTATTTTGGTGAAAATTCAGTACCAGGCCTTATGGGTAGGCTGTCACACACTTCTTTCAGTAACACAAAAGGACCTTTCAATAACAGACAAGAACCGTATCACACCATTACTCTGACTTTGATTCAACCCTAGGTCTAGCACTTCTCAGTGATGTTGACTTAAAGGTAACAGAGCAGTGGAACAGGCTTCCCAGAGAGGCTGTGGAGTCTCATCCCCTGGAGACATTCAAACCCCGCCTGGATGCGGTCCTGTGCCCCCTGCTCTAGGTGTGCCTAATCATGCAGAGGGGTTGGACAAGATGATCTCTGGAGGTCTCTTTCAACCCCTACCATTCTGTGATTCTGTGACTTTACCTACAGGTGAAGTGTTTTAAATGTTTTTAGTTTCTGGGTTGGTGCCAAACCTACTAATGTCCTGGTCTGCTTCATGCTTGAGACTGAAGAGTACCCGCTGAAAAGAGGGTGTCTGTGTGCCAGTCTCTGAAGTCAGGGAAATCAGTGCAGACTGCTCCCAAATGCTCTCTTGCCTAGACACACCCCAGACCTGGGGAGGGAGGTGAGATATGGGGTCAGATTAACCATAGCTAGGTTAATAGCATAGCTGCAGCCCACTACTGGGAATCCTTTTTTCATTGCTGGCTGGTTTCATCTTCTTGGTTTCATTTACATTGAGCGTTCTGCTCATTGAATTGTATGTTGTGTGAATGCAAAATCTTAATTATAATTATTTCAAAGGTAATATTCCATCTTAGAAGAATTTTGGCAAAAAGGCGGATCAGATATCTAGAAATGAAGAGGAGGCTTTTAAGTTAGTTTGGTCCCAAAGCATTCTGGTAAATTTTGATCTCTTAGGACCAGGTTTCAAGGAAAAACAAATGTATTAGTTTTGAAAGACTTTTAGAAATAGAGGGGGGAAAAATCACTTTTGATTTGAGTTGATGGAAGACTTTTGTCGGGTAGCATGGGTGTGTATTACATTAAAAAAAGAGGCAAATAAGTGGAATAGAAAGGCAGTGGTTAGGTTAAGAAAAAATTATAACAGTCTCATTAATGACAATAGCTTAGCTAAGCTTAAATTGGATGATTTTTCTGGCATTCAAACCTAGGAGTTTGACAGATGCAGCTTGGAACACAATATAAAAACATTCTTGTTAAATTCAAACAAATCGTACCATGTCTAAATTTTAAGAGGAAAGCAGAACTGCGATTTTTTTCTTTTTCTGCTTTAGAACTTGTTTTTAAGGGTATTAGTTAAGTTACTGTAGATGAAATATTTGTATTGACAGGTCAGTCTACACAGAAAAGAGAAAAGGAAGTTTATAGTTGCAAGTGAGCATTATTCTCATAGTTAAAGGGCAGAGGTGGTCATGAGATTATATAACCTGACTTCCTTTTATAACAAGCCAGTAATACACCATCTGTTAAGGCCAGTAACCTTTAAGCCTTTATGTTTGGCTTAAAACATAATTTCCAAAAAGATACCTGGTCTTGATTTGGACAAATGAACTGATTAAAAAAAAATCTAGTAGGGTTGAAGTGTGTTCCACTGGTCAGTACTCAGAATTGTTTCAGAATTGTAGCAAGGTTAGATTTGTCTGGCTGCAGCCTCTAGCTATTACTACTTGTTATATCTTTTCTCATTCATATTAAAAAATTCTGTAATATGCTATATTTTCATTCATTAACGCTTCTTTTCTGTTTCAAACAGTTCCTCTCTTAACCTTTTATTAAAACTCAACAAAAAGAATTCTTTGTCTCTGTAAGGCATGTTGCCAACCCTCAACTCATTATGGCTTTTCTGTATTCAGCGTGGTTTTGGACATTTAAGTTCTGGCCACCAGAACTGCTCAGATCTAAAACTTTTACTTGTAAATCCTGTTTATTGAAGACATGGAAGTTACAGTGCCAGTGGCGAAATGATAAATATATGGGTTTCAACTTTAATAACGAGAATATTGAGACACTAAATCTGTAAGTGGATAAAGAAAATTAGATAGCTTAGAAGAAGATCACCAAGTCTGCATCAACATTGTCCCAGATAAAGTTACTAAATTTAGTTAGAGATGTATTGAAAAATACAATTAAGTTTATTTCTTGGTTTAAGACTTTAGAAGAGCAATTCACACAGTTTATTACAGAGTCTGACAGGTAAGGTAATCTGCAGGTAGGCAAGAAATATGAAATAAAATATAACTGAGTAGAGCTGTATTTCTGGAAAATGTCAAGACACAGGCTAGTAAGTCTTCCAGTCCATCTCCTTACACTCTGTACTCCCTTAAACAATGTGCACTAGGTTCCTAGATGCCTGGTAGCCTCTTCCTTTGTGCTGCTGGCTGTATATAAGCAGAATGCCTCTACTGTTGTTTTCCTGGGGTGATGTGTAAAATATTCATGCCTCCAGAGAGTAAAGCTAGTTTTGTCGAAATGGGAGCAGGTTATCTCCACAGCTGAAGAAACAAACCTACTTTATTCCTCCTTGATGTTATCTCATCAGGAGCAATTTACAGACCTTTTGTGCAAAGAAAGATAGATAGCAAAGTCATATCAGCCATATGACTCACTTCTTCCTCAGAATGAGGAAAAGCTGAATGTTAATAATATTAATGGCATCAATAATAATGTTGGATTAAACAGTAATAAAACAGATTAAGGTCTTTAGAAAGAAGAAAGATACAAAGATTGCAGGCTGTTAAATATTTTTTAATGGTGCTCCTTTTTCACTTTAACTTTAGTGCCCTTTTCTTACATAAAAGTAAACTTTATTTGTTCCTCTCTGTCTAGGCACTGCTATATATTATTAAGTAACATCATAAGTGTTATCTTAGTAAAAATAAGAAATAAGTGTCATCTTATTTCTTATTTTTTCAGTATACTTGCCTCATTCAGTGCAAATACCAATTTATGTTCAGTGGATCAGCAACTATTAAGTTTTTATCTTTTTCAAGTTTTCACTGCATGACCAAATTGGTATTAAGATAGATCTATTAATTTTCTCATGACTCTCCTCCTCATTCCAGTGTTTGAATGTTTACTAAGTATACGATCCTGCTGAGACTGTGAGAAGAGGAGGTGATATTTGTCAGTTTTATTGAACTAAGACACACAAAAGTGAAAATCAGAAATGCTTACTAATTTTGTGCTCAGGTTGGGCTCCTTTGGATGCTTTTTTTAAGAGTACTTGCTAAAAAGTACATTCCTTCTGAATTAATTTTCAGTTGTGAATGATGCACGTTTTTCAAATTCAGAATCCAAGGTCTCAGATTCGTATCTCAGAAAATACAGGACGTAAACATCATGAGTTCCTCAGAAAAACACAAAAGTGTAGGTGCTTGCCTATTACCTTGTCAGGTCCCTCTGTTAGAAGACGTTTGAAGAAAGCTGTTTTCTAATGTCATATATTCGGATGTCTTACTGATGAGGCTTTTTCCCCCCCTTCATTCTGCTTTATTTAGTGTAGTCCTTCACCTTCAACAAGACATGTGGGAAGGATTTATCTAGCACTATGGGTTTTTTTTGCCAGGGCTGCTGAATTGAGAAAGGTCCTGTTATTTCTTGAATAATGCATGTGATTATATTTTAAAAAAAAAAGCCTGTACTATGCAGCATGCTTGTAAAGGAAGAGTAATATTAAGTTTACTAATTCCTGTCTTAAACACTGGATTGCAACCTTATTCTCTGAGTGTATTTTACTTTTATGCCCTGTATTGTTTTTTTTAACTTGAGTCTTGGACTCTGTTCCAGCTTTTTTTAGAGGGCTGTTTTGTTGAGGTCACCACCCCTTTTGTCTTCTGCTGTTTAGTCCTGTCTTTCTTTCCTTCTCTCCCGTGGTGGATCCCACCACTTTCTTATACTTTCTTTTCTGGTTGGTCAGTATTTCAGTGTCCTCATGACCCATTCAGGCTTGCTGTCCCAGTAGTTGAAGATCCTCATCTGGTTTCAGTCACTCCTAACCCACCATTACACATCCCATATTTTTTCTCCTTCTCCCATGATTTGATGGGTGGACTGTTTGGTGGGTAAGGAACTGACTGGACAGTCACATCCAGAGGGTAGTGGTGAATGGCTCGAAGTCCAGATGGAGACCGGTGACGAGTGGCATCTCTCAGGGGTCAGTATGGGGACCGGTACTATTTAATATCTTCATCAGTGATATAGACAGTGGGATCGAGTGCACCCTCAGCAAGTTTGCAGATGACACCAAGCTGAGCAGTGCGGTTGACACACCTGAGGGATGCGATGTCATCCAGGGAGACCTGGACAGGCTGGAGAGGGGGGCCTGTGAGAACCTCATGAGGTTCAACAAGGCCAAGTGCAAGGTCCTGCACCTGGGTCNCAGAAAGGACATGGACCTGTTGGAGCGGGTCCAGAGGAGGGCCATGAAGATGATCAGGGGCTAGAGCACCTCTCCTATGGAGACAGGCTGAGAGAGTTGGGGTTGTCCAGCCTGGGGAAGAGAAGGCTGTGGGGAGACCTTATTGCAGCCTTCCAGTACTTACAGGGGGACTATAGGAAAGATGGGGGCAACCTCTTTAGCAAGGCCTGTTGTGACAGGACAAGGGGTAACGGTTTTAAACTAAAGGAGGGTAGATTCAGACTGGATATAAGGAAGAAATTTTTTACAGTGAGGGTGGTGAGACACTGGCACAGGTTGCCCAGAGAGGTGGTAGGTGCCCCATCCCTGGAAACATTCAAGGTCAGGTTGGATGGGGCTCTGAGCAACCTGATCTAGTTGCAGATGTCCCTGCTCACTGCAGGGTGGTTGGTCTAGATGACCTCTAAAGGTACCTTCCAACCAAAACCATTCTATTCTATTCATTCTATGTCTGGTGTATTTTCCTCTTCCAAGCCTTATGCCTGTTTAACAGATCGTTACATCCCCCTTGAAGTCGCAGGTGTTTTTTGGATCTTATCTCTTTCTTATCTTACCACTAGTAGCTCTGGGACAAGGAAACTGAGATGAGTTCTCTGCTGCTATGTGATCTGTGATACCTGGTTCTGTCTTCTCTGTTCAAGTCAATCTGCTTTCTTTCCAATGCAGTTTAGGAGCTAGCCTGTGGTATGTCAAAACGAAGAAAAGCAGCAGTCCTCCAGGGTCGTATGTCAGGGTCATCGATGTCTGAAGAGCTTCTAAAGATAGCAGGATTAATCAGATTAAAGTTCTGCCTCTTTTAGTCTGGATCATACTCAGTGCAAATAGGACCTTCAGAGAACTTTGATTCAATGCTGAATTATCTGTGAAATGGGTGACAGTCCCCTAGGCTCTCAAATTAGCCAGGTTTTGGTGAGTCTTCTTCCCCTTGGAAAAAGGATTTTTTTAAAAAAGGAGAAATCCAGAAGAATTTTATTTACCTTAGCCAAGACTGGAAATGCAGAATTAATTTTCTCAGCCAGACTGTTCCAAGAACGTATCTTTCATGTGGCATTCTTGGAGTCTGAATTTTAACATTTTCTGTCTGAATCTATTCTTGGAAACACATGCACTGTTTTTGCTTAGAAGCTCCTCTGGATATTCTAATAATAGTCATTTGGCAGTTAAAAAATGCAAAAAATTTGCACTTGAAATGTTAAGGTAAGAAATCCTACTTATGTTGCTTTAATTTCTCATAACATTCAGCAAATGATTTTGATGTCTTCAGTGTATTACAAAACCAGATAAAGTGTCAAGGCAAAACTGCTTAGAGATATTGAATAGTATGTTCAAAATACTAACTATTCTGCATTTTGCTTGTGTTAGCAAAAACTCGTGCTGCTGACTTACTGGTGAATCCACTGGACCCAAGAAATGCAGATAAAATTAGAGTTAAAATAGCTGACTTGGGGAATGCCTGCTGGGTGGTAAGTATAACTACATAATTTTAGCTATTTAGCCTTCACTATTTAGAACAGGCCTTCTTATTGTTCACTTTTTCCATTAATGTGGTTCTTTCTGTTTTAGCATAAACACTTCACAGAAGACATCCAGACAAGACAATATAGATCCATAGAGGTTTTAATAGGAGCAGGTTACAGTACACCTGCTGATATCTGGAGTACAGCATGTATGGTAAGAACAATACAATGTGTATTTTACAAGAATAAACCTCCTAAAAACAGTTGTTTATTTAGGTTTAAACCTGATGAGGATGGTTCTGACACAAATACATGATCATAAATTATGTTGTATCAGATAGCTACTGATGATTTTTCCTCTATTTCAATTTCTCAAGCATTCTTAATTAAAAGAAAGTATTGTGGAGAACATTTCAAATTTTCACTTGATGCATTTTAAAATCGCAGTCAAAAATATGCGAGTTTGGAGGGAAATACATGTATATTTTAAATGTCAGTCTAACTGACATAGTACAACTGCATGTTTCTTTCCCATCTTAGAATCTATGCAACTGTTTGCTGTGTTTCCATTTCTTTTTCTTGCATAAAGTAGCAAAACAGAGAAATACTTCAAATTCTTGCCAAGTGCAGTGAAAACATTCATCAGACGAGGCTTGCAAATTGCAACTTCAGATTCTAAACTTTAAAGAGAAGGAATTTAGTTTATTAGTAAAATATGTGGTAACATTCTGTAGAATTAGTTTTAACATGGTAAAACTGAAATTATATGCTTTTAGAAATCTTTAAAGAATAGAAAAAGTAAAAATCATCCAACTTTCTGAAACACTTATTCTGTTTGTTGTATCTCTTTGAGGACAAATAAGCTACATGTATCTTCTCATTAAAAATAGTTTTGGAAATATGTTTAGAAATATCTTTTGTCTATTTTAAAAGTGAAAACTTATTCAAATCTTTATTTTACAAATACATGTCTGAAAAGAGTAAGTGTGTGAGGAGGAGGAGAAGACTCAAATACTAGACACAGTTTGCAGGCGTGGGTGATAAGAATTGCAGAGCTCAGAGGGAGAGGAGGAGGATTGAAAGGAACATAAAATCCTACAGATATTATAAGCTCAGCAAGCCATGTGTTGGAAGTAACTAACCCATAAGTAAAATTGCAAGTATGTTTTCTCTGGAGTTTAATACTAGCTTTTGCTTTAATACACAGGAAAGAACATCCATTTCCAAATTTACTTTTCCCTTTCGGTGCAAAATGAAGAATTTTTCCATTACATTGAGAACAAAGCATAGAAAATATTCCACCTTAATTCTTTGAATGATTTGTCTCTTAACTAACTGCAAAATTGCGGTAGAAACTCTTCATTCCTTTTACCTGATATTTTGTAAACCTCACTTGAACTTGACACTTTTTTATGGTATTGGATACCCTATATTTGCCTTCCTTTAAGGTTATACCTACCCCCTGCTAATTTTATATACAGTCTTGTAGCTAAAGCCACATAAAAAAGGCTGAAGTCTTTCTAGAATTGTGTTTAAAGAAAGTGGGGTGCTTCATAGCAATATCACACCTAGGGAATGTAGTATTCTTACGGTACTTGAGGTCTTCCAGTCACTTACACTTTAATTCTTTTCCATGTTATATAAGCATTACTGCTTTCTTCATGTGAGTCCTTTCTCAAACGCAAGGGAAAAAAAAGCCTCAAGAATCTCTGTCGTTAGGGGTAGCTTAATTCGGATTCACAATTACTTGTGAAATTTCAGTATTTTAATGAGAAAATTATACTTCTGCTTTTTTGCTATGTAAGCTTTAAAGATAGTAAAGTATTTGAGGCAGAAATACTGGAATTCTGTCTTTTGCCACAGGCTTTGGTTTTTTGCCTTCAAAAAATGCTGTAGAAATTTTAAAATCTTACAGCACTGACATAACAATTGTTGAATTCGGTTGTTGTCATTGTACAGTCATCTAAAAAATAGAAGTCAGTCTCAAGCTCACCCCAAAAATTCATCATTTCAGAACCCCTCAGGATCTGCTGTCATTTCTGTATGGTTGAGAAAATGGGTCAGAGCACTGTGAGTGCTGATCCTGTATCAGATGGAAAGCAGCTCTGAGGAAGGCATTGGCTTGAAGATCTTAACAGCTCTTTCTGCAGGGGACTGGTTACAGAGGTTATTGGCCAGGGAAATGTTCCTGATGTGGAACTGTAAACTCCCAATTAACGTATTTAGGCTGTCTTTGGAAATTATGATTTGATTCTCTCCAATCCCTAAAGCAGCCAAGAACTGCGACAGACCAAAGTGTGTTAATGCCATCGTAGTCCCACTTTCTCAAGTTTGGATTCCTTGTGGTACCTAGATGTGGTTCAGAAAATGCCTTTCTAGGATACCTTGCACTTGTTTCATATTTAATTCTCTTTATTCCATGATGTTTGCTGTTACGTGTGTTTTCAAAAGGACTGTCTGCTGGAGCAGGAGCTGGAGGTGGTGTTTATTTTCAGGCGAAATACAGCTCAGATACCCTGTTAGCCGTGTTGTCCAAGTTTCTCAAAGGAGAGCAGGGAGACTTCTTTGTCATGTTGCTTTGCTTGTACAACAAGTCCAAAGTCATTAAGGACATTTTTGGCAGCAGTACTATGCAAAATGAGTGGTCCAGCAGTATTGCCATGACTTTTTTTTCTAGGCAAGTTTCCATCCTTCCATGCTTTGCCCAGTGTGACAGTACCAAGCACACATGAGGTGGTGTCCTACCAGCTGACTCTGTATTGATGGCATATGGTATTTTACATTTCCTGCTTGTTTAAAATTAAAAAAAAAAACAAAAAAGGTTGTCAGTTAAGGAGTAGCTATATGTTATTAAGTGACTTAAGTTTGAGGTTGTGTTCAGGTTGGGTAAGTAATTGCTCTGATCATTTCCACCTGTCAGAAACACTAAATTTGTGAACAGGTAGGAAAGGTGCTGTGTGGCTTTGTAGTGGGAGCTGCGTTACGCAATTACAGATCCTGTCCTTCATTCTGATCGTGATTTTGTCTTTGGATGAGCTTTCTTGTCTCAATTTATCTACTGAATGATAATGCACATATTGCAAAAGTGTGTGCCTAATACGAGTGATGTGAATTAATGTGAATGTGAAGTATAGTAAGTTAGTATCAAAGCAAAGATATTATGCTTTTAAAACCCTTGCTCACAACTGGATCACTGAGCTAGTTCTCTGAACTGGTGCTGAAAGAGGGTTCAAAATACTTTGACCTCATTTGGATGGAATTGTGTGCAAATATATTTTGTAGATCTGTGTGTACCCATGATTTTCAGTTCTCACAGGGACTGATCCAGGTGTGCTCTTCACTCTTCCATCTGTGTAGCTCTTGCTGACAGAAGACCTGCTGCTTCAAAGTGGTCGTCAGGTTCTCCATATCAATGGGTGTTGTTTAAGCTTCACAATGTGGCTGCCAAACTCTCCTGAATGAGCTTGCTCACAAGCAGTCCAGAACACTCTGCTTAGTAGTAAAGAGCACACATGAAGACTGCTTAGCTTGCAAAATAGGAAAGATTCTCGATCTGTTATATATCTGCTACTGTGTCAGATACTCTAGACAATGTCTTCATTTAAAAAAAAAAAAAGACAGTAAAAGCAGACCTTTCTTTGAATTAGTTTAGGGTCCATAAAATTTCCATGTCAGAGGTTGACTTTCAGATGTGTAGATGAAACACCTCAATCTTTTAATGTGTCCTGGCTAGTAGATCTTATGAAGGACTGCTTGGAATGCATGTGAGCAGGATTCACCTGAGGTCTTAACTTGGTCTTAAACTTTCTGGATCTCCATTTGAACCTAAGGTTTTTCACTACCTTTTGCTTGCTAATGAAATAATATTGCTCACTGGGAACAGGCATTGATTATGAAAGTAGCAGAGCTACTGATTCTTGTATTGGTTTGTATTTATGGCATAAAGTGTTAAGTCAAGCGCAGGGGTTGTGTTGTATCGCAGCAGCAGCAGCCCATCTTTTTTCATCGTACCATTTGCTCATCAATTTTACTTAGTCTTTAGTAATGAGGATAGCAATGATGGTGATGATGTTTTTAAACAAAAGTGTCTGATAACTGTGCCCTGAGCGTGCAAAGCATCTGTGGTCATGTGTGCATGGCAGCTTTCAGAGTACCCGCCTTGTGAATCTGGCTTTTGGTATGTTGTATGTTGTGTTTACATGGAATGCTCTCCTCATCTGGGCTCTGCTGATATGGATTGGCTTTGTCTAGCCACCAGCCCCATGTGTTTGCAGCTTTCAGGAAAGGATAGTCTTGTTTTATTTGTATTGTCTTTAGTATGGGAGTAACCAGAGATTCTGGTCAGGATTACTTGTGCTGGAAGTGTACATAAACAGAGCCATGTAATGACTCTATCCAAATAGCATATAAGAGAAGCAGTGCAAAAAGAGGGAGAAATAACTCGGTGCTAATAACCTTATAGTTCCCGTTTCTTTTGGTGTTATATTGGTGAATAAGTAGCATTGTAAGCCAGCAGCCTGTGAGCTGAATCTTCTAATTTTAGATGATTTGGCATGGCCCAGTTCTTGTGCCCCCAAACAGGAAAAGTACCTCTTCGAATCAGATTTAAAGGATGAGAGGGAGTATCCTTAGGCCAGTACCAGGCCTCTGCTCAGGTGATTGAGCCTCAGAGTCTTTAAGAAAAAGAGAAAAAATGGATGATCCATCTTTGGAGGCTTATAATCAGTGCACATGCAATGAAAGAAGTTAGATGCCAGCGGGCTTTTCCAGACTATGACAGAGTTGTTTGCTTGTTCTGTGCTTAGGAAAAGATGCAACAAAGTGTAACTTAATTTTTTTCCCAGACTTTGGTGCCCTAGGTCTGAGAGGTTGTTGCTGTCGTTTTCTGGACATTTTATTTTTTTTGCTAAGGAGATTGCACAGTGCCCTTTCATTTTCTTCTATCAATGTGGCCTATTTAAGTGGGATACTCAGCTGCTCTCATGGAAAACTAGACACTGGAAATCTCTCTCCACATCTGTTAAATTCTAGAAAATTCTGTTTTCCTGTGCTGTACTCAGACCTCTTTTAATTACGCCAACAGTGAGGTGGATTTCTCATTTTCATCCAAAAAAAGGAACAGATTTGGAGCCACCAGTGCCTTTGACAGGATTGAAACCACCCTTGATCGTTTAATTTCATCAGGCTGAATTTCCACATTTGCCGTATTGAGAGTGTTGTTTTCTGTGGAGCAGAAACTGAACAGGCACTGCATGATTTAGCATTTCCTGAATCTCAAAAACCATGGAACACAGGACTCCACTGCTCCTGCCAATAAATCCTGGCAAGATAAGGGAGTTAGTACTGGCAGAGGACATCCCTTTGTATTGCTTCTTGAAATGGCTGCAAGCACCATGATTCCACTGCTTTTCATTGTTTATGCTCTTTGGATTGGAGACAGGAAAAGCACCTGAAATGATGAATCTCATCATCTGACTTTTGTTGTTAATCATGTACAGTCTTTTGAGCTGTGGGGAGGAGGTGAGTATGTCACAAGCTGGGACATTAACAAGACTGTTTTTAACACTTATCTGAGGTGGCTTTTGTGGTGAGTTGTGATTCCTGAAATATCTTCTTTTTATAATAAGAACTAGCAAATAGATCATAGCTGTAGATAGCAGGAAGTCAGAGAAGGAGAAAATTGTACTTGGTGTTTTATCTACCCAAAGACAATACAAATGATGAAAGGAAACACTAGCAGGGTGAGAGGGAAAGGGGGCAGGCAAATAGCTTTCAAAATGAGGGAGATGCTACTACAAGGCAAGCAAGCCTACAGGGGTGGTTTTTATTATGAGCATTTCTATTCATGTAAGAGGACTTGGAGGGACAGAATGAAGAATGAGCAGAAAATAGTAACTTACGATGTTAAAATTAAACCTACATGTAAGTGCTTGTAGTTCAGCCCCCAATTTACTTCTTTGCATGATGTCCTAGATCTAATGTGGGGTGGAGAGGTAACTGTCCTTAACTACTCTTCCTGTGTTGTAAGCGGGGGAAAAATGATCATGTCTCCATGGGTTCATGAGTACCACCGTGCTAGTATGTGCGAGTGGCACATAGCAAAGGTGTGATGACAAGCCTCAGTCTGCACAGAAGCAGTATTTTGAGGAAAAATGAAAGATCAGAAATCTGGTTGAGAGAAGAGAAGAACTTCAAGTTGCTATGCACATATTTTTCAGTAGGCAGATACAGTACAAAATGCTGTTATTAATCACTGTACACCCTTTTTGAAGGTGGTGGGTGGACAACCTGAAACATTCAAAAGAAAATGATTTTTCCAAAGAAACTGACTTTCCAAAGCAACCACTCAGCATGTGCACGATTCTGAGATCGATGTACAGCAACTATAGAAACCTGTTTCCTTTTCAAGCATCCCATGCATGGCTGTGTTTTGTGTATCTGGCCTTTCTTACCAAGCACTAACCATGCAAAAGGCCTTTTATATTCCTTCCATTGCCTGGCTCTTCAGAGGGGAGATGTCCATGGGAGAACAAACTGTGAGCTGGTATGCGTATCTCAGAAAGCTTTTTGCTCTTCTTTCCATGCTCCCACTTACTTGTGGAACAGTGTTCTTAAAACTAAGCCTATTTTTAAAGCAGTTACAATCCTCTCATTCACAGCTCTTCACTTCAGCTGGGGCAGAGAAACTCCGGCCAAGAGCCAGATCCTGTCTGTCAAAATAATAATTCTGGCCTACAGCTTGTTGTCCTTTTTCAGCTGGGGCTTCATAAGAGGAATTCAGGGGGCCTGATGCAGTCCAAGTGAATTGTTCTTCCAGTCCTCTCCCAGACAGCTTTCCCTAGGCATGCATCCATTTTCAATCACCAGATTGAGTGCACAGCTGTCACACAGTGAAGATGTAGCTATTTCCAATTGTGTGATTAGACATGGATCTATAATATAGATAGCGATGCCAAGAGTTTAGTGTTGTGGTAGGTTCATATACAATGGTGTGGCAGGGAGGAATCGTAGCCTCTCCAGAGCCTACCAAAGCAGCAGTATGACCATTTATGTGAAAGGTTCTCCATCTGCAGATGGAGAAAAGCAGTCTAGACTGTTTTTCTGTGATAACCTTAGGAAAGTGATAAGTAGCAATTGCCAGTACAGTCAGTAAGGATGGATGATTGCCTTGGGCTTTTGTGCCATATGTTGAATGTGCTGTATCTCATTTGTTATCTCCATATAATAATTGAAATGCTGATTTCTGTTGAGGTAAATGTCAGCATTAAGTAAAAAATATGATGGTAATTCAAAGTCAGAGTTTCTGTCAAGAAACTAGTTTTTATAAGTGAATACTTTCAAAGGGAAAGTAAGTTAGTAAATATGCTTAATCTGTGTTTATAGCATCATAGAAGTTACAGCCAAATTTAGGATGAAAGGCATCTCTAGTAGTTTACCTCCTGCTTGAACCAGGCTTAACGTCAAGGTTAGATGAGGTTTCTCAGGGCCTCATCCAGCTGGGGTGTCAGGATGGCATTTCCACAGCCTTGCTGAGCAGCCTGCCCCAGTGCTCCGCCAGTCTCGCTGAAGAATTTTTTTCCTCGTATCCAGTTGGAATTTCCCATCCTGCTGCTTGTTCTCTGTTTCCCATCTTGCAGTCTGTTCTCTGTTGTTCTTTCACTGAGAGCAGTGTTATCTTCGCCTTCTCTGTTACTGCTTTTCAGGCAGTGGAGTGCAGCAATTAAATGTCCCCTTCTTCCCTTCTCCAGCCTGAACAAGCACAGCCCCACCAGCCCCTCCTCCTGCATCCCCTGCTCAGCTCCCTGATGTCTTAGCGGTCCTCCCTGCTCTTTCTCCAGTTTGGCAGGATCTCTCATACTGGTGGCCACAGGTCTGCAGATGCAGGTGTGAGTGCTGAGGAGAGGGGGAGTCACTGCCCACCGAGGGCTGGTAACACGCTTGTTACGCACAGCCCGGTAAGTGGTTAGCCTGCATTGCCACGAGAGTGCACTGCTGTCCGTGTGTTCCCCTTGCTGTCTGTCGGGGTTGCCACCTCCTGATGTTACCAAGGAATTGGAGACTGGGCGGTTTTATGTACCTACAGTTGGGTGCAGTGTCGATAAGTACTGGAAAATGCTCAGGAAGTCCAAAGCAACGCTGCATTGCCAAAACTTGTAGTTCTGAGGACCAGCAGCAGAGAGCTCTTCTTTCAGTGGCACTGATCAGTAACGGGACTACACGTGCTTTCTGGTGCACCACACCTTTGGGCATCAGTTTAAAGAGCAGAACTCTGA
>VZTV01069089.1:0-20780 GCA_013400875.1 Anhinga rufa
CTGTGGAGTTAGAGTTCCCACATTGCCCTGTCTTCCCCAAGTCACTTCTACTCTCTGCTCTCTGTAGGACGCGGTGGCTGACCAGCAGCAATACTGGATTGCTGTTGAGTTGATCTTGCAGGTTCATTTTATAGCATCAAATTCCTGGGCTCCAGTTAACAGCCAGTTGTTAGAGCACGTAATGATGAGTTGCTCTTTCCACCCTTCTCTTTCAATCTAACAAATGCAGGAAGATTGTCTTAGCCAAGTGGAATATCGCTGAGCCTCACCAGGTGAATGAATTGAAGGAATGAACACATTTCTAGGTTTTAGCATCAAATGTATCATTTTCAGTGTAATGGCATCCCTGCTATTAACTTAGCAAGAGAAGAGGGACCTGCTGGGAATCATTTTTCCATTTTCATTTTAATCAAGAGATCAGTAAATTAATATTGGCTTTATGAAAGCAGCACAGCCTTTTTGTTTTCCCTGGTGAATATTTATTCAAGTTTTTAAACAAATTCTCATCATTCGCTTCTTATGTTTCCACAAAATTTGAGTTTTACTGTCAGTAAGGTTCAACTAGAGCTTATAGCAGTGTTGCTTGAATGCTAGCTCACGAAATTCTGGTACAGTAGTCAGAAATGTCCTGATCCAGGTTATGCTGGAAGTAAAGAAACCTCAACTGTCTTATCAAAACAGACCAAATTGAAATGAAGGGATGTAGTAAAGCAAAATCCAGCCAAAAAGAAAGGTGGAATTCATTCATCAATTTGTTTTGGTTTGCTTTGGTTTTTTTCAAAAAAAACCAAACTAAAACCTTCAATCAATAGCAAGGTATCACGCACTTTCAAATATTTATTTTTTTTTGCTACTATAACAATTAAAGTCCCTCACATCCTTTTATGCACACAGTTGTGCGGGTCAAGAAACTTCGCCATTTAATGGCAACAGAAAGTTGCCAAAGACACCAAGGCTTTATACAGGCAGAAGCTAGAAAAGAGCAAGAAGGTGAAGCAACTTTTCTAAGGCTGTGCAATAAAACCGGGAACAATGTGTGGGTCTCCTGAGTGTCAGTGGAGAGTATGAGTGACCAGAGGGGTAATGGTCTTTCATTGTAAATACAACTCTGATAATATTTTTCTGCTTGCAGAGCAAAATATTATGTCTCTTCTACTGTCTGTTTGACTTTTGTATCTCAGCAGCACTGTGGTACCCAAATTCTCAGAATAGCACTGACTTAGAGAAAAATGTCTGCTGAGGGACCTTCCCCTGAAAATCCACTTGTTTAATGTTTTAGGGTTTTTTGGGTTTGGGGCAGGGTTTTGTTTGGTTTTGGGGTGGGTTTTTTTGGTGTTTTTTGTTTGTTTTTTGAGGGCTGTGAGTCCTTTAATGATTCTCTTTGTATCTGAAATGTTCTTGCTGTGTGGCAGTGCCCATGCTGCTCGCTACCCAGAGCCTCAGTCAGCATGCTTTCTGGCTACCTCTGCTCCCTCTGACACCTGCCTCCATCCCAGTTTCTGGGATTATTATTTTTTCCTGTTTGAAGATTAAACAACAACAATAAATATCACCCTAGAACACAAATGCTGTGGTTGAAACCTGGGTCATGCTTCTTACCTGCTCACCTGCAAAGAGGAAAAAAGGTAAAGGGGGAGAAGTGTGCTTAAAGCTTGTGATGTATTAATCAGTACATATGCGGTTTACAGTGTTTGAGATTAAGTCAGCACTACCTAATACATTCCACCCCCTCCCCCAGCCAGAAGTGCTAGGCTCTTGGCTTGGATGAGGCAGTTTGTGTAGCAAAGCAGCAGCTGCAGTCCCCTCTCCAGCAAGGTAATGAGGATTCAGTGCCATGTTACTGCTTCTTTATTTCTCTTTTTAATTATGCTAGCATAAATTGACTGCTGTTATTGAGCTGAAGAATGGACCCTCCCATCTCTGTGCCTTCTTCCCACTCCCCAAGTGCCCTGCCTCTCCCTTACAAGATACATAACTAATAGGCAATGACAATTCCTAGGAGACCATCCATAAAGCTCAAATCTTTCTATGACACAATCTTTGCAAGTGGCTGGTGTCAGCCAACAGGTAGATCATGCATGACAAACATGCAAGCTCTGATCGATCTCTTTCTTCAAGATCTTACAGACCAAATGCTTGAAGATACATGGTGCACAGGACATGCTGAGAAACACAGTTACATGAAACTGAGGCCAGAAAGACATTGCATTTTAATGGAGATGTAATAAACAGAGCTATCTGTCCCACTTTTTGTCCATTTTGGCATTGATTAATGTAGGTGCATTCTGCTGAGATCTGTGGAGCTCAATGGGTACCCAGTCAGCCCTAGCGATGCACCATGTCTGCATCAGTGATTTCTCCCCCTAATAGCAGAAGCATCTTCACTTACAGTATTTTTTATGTATATCTGGATCTTCTCTGAGTGGTTTTCTAGTCTATCACAAAAATCTCTATATTTATTATTAATAAATATAACTAATAACTATAATGATCGAGCTGAAGGTCACTAGTCAAGCTCTATCATGCTGAAGGGAGAGGAGGGAAAGACACCTGAGTGTGTGGATAGGTCAGGCAGAATCCTGCTGGAGAAAAAGGGTTCTCACAGAAGCTGGAAGACAGGCAGAGTTTTGAAAAGAGCAAGAAGATGGCAGTTCAGATCTTTTGATTTCAGAATTAAAATTGGGACCATGGGAATTGAACTGGGCTCTCTCAGCATGTACTTCACAGCCTGCCGGCAATCTCTATCTTTGCCTGTGATGTGAAAAATATGGATAGTGAGTGATTCTTGATAATTCCCAACTCACCTAATCAGATTATTTCATCATCTGAATGAGAAGTGACAAGTGGAAGGTAGAACAGGAAGGCCTGTGCTCTCTTGGCCATGGCTCATTTGCCTTTTCCAGAGCTGTGGAAATGGTGATGAGGATATCCTGGATTGGCAGAGTTTGCAGTGTATCCCAATGGGCAGGGAATTCACCTGGGAGACAGGAAACATCTGTTTTATTCCTAGGTTTTCTTCATCTGCTGGATGACTTCATGTGATGAGAGGTTAGGCTGTCTTTTGTCTACATCCTTAAGGATCCTTTGCATGATCTTAGAAGAAAAGAAGATCATAGGTGAAACAGGCGATACCACTGCAGATGCTGAGGCCACAGGATCTTCTGGTCACTGTGACAACTCAGGCCTTTGCCATCTTACTTGGGGAGAATAAATTCACTGCAATGAGCTCTAGAGAAAGCTCCAAGTAACAGTGCCATCTCCACTACCTTTGCCAAACTGCTGGTAACTGTGCAATCAGACAGCTGGGTTTGTTCTTTCCTCTCTTCCTTCTTTTTTCTATTCCTCTACCTTACTTCTTCTTCCCCCTTCCCCTCATCTTTGTCTTGCCTTGTTTAAAAAAAAAAGAAAAGAAAGAAAAAAAATATTTAACCAAGACTTATATCTGCGATAACACTACAAAACAACAATGAACAAAAAGGCAGCTGAAAGCAATATCTTAAACATCCAGCAGTGATATGATTTTGTCCATTTTCTGAGAGTTTAAGGTGACTGAGAATTCACCTGCCCTTTTACAGCACTGAGTCTCATTATTTGCTATCTTATTGCTCTTTTTTGTCATGTTTCCTCATGTGGTTATCTTGGTTCATTTTCAAGGAAAAAACCTTGGCTCCAAAAACAAGGGTAAGAACACAAGTTTCACAATACTTTTTACCTTTTCCCATAGAGGACAACTAATACCATCTTTAATTCTATCTAAAAGACTGTCTGGAGGGGTCATCTTATTCAACTGAAGTTGTTGCTAAAAAAATAGGAAATGAGAGATCTTGTAAAATGAAAGCTTTACATAATTTTCTACACTACAAAGACTTTTAGCTGAGATTTCTTCCCTTTTTGCATATTTAATAAAAGATTTAAATTATTTTTAATTGTGGTTGCTTGGCACTGGAACCTGTCATTGCTTGCTAAAGTCTTTATAACAAAACAAAGCAAAATCTTTCATTTAAGAATTTTTTGTGGTTTTGTTGCTTTGGATATGTTATTGTCTTTGATCTTTTCTGTCCATTTATTGCATAAAAATTAACATAACCATTTCCTACCAATAAAATAAAATCATAATTGTTCCTTTCTACCATTTTTGTTACTATAGAAGTAAAGTCCAGGGCTCTATTTTCATCTTTTGCCTTCCAGGGCTTTTGTTGTACAACTATAAAATTACTGTTTTGTCCAATAAAATGATTCAAGTCTTTTGAAAGTATTTCTGTCCCGCATTTTTGGAGGAAAAAAATCATGTCTCAATATCTTTTAAGAGAAAAAATATGAAGATCTTTTGTTTAGATATTTTGGAAATTTTGATGCAATAGTCTGAAACATCTTCTCTTATTCACAAAGATGATTTTTTTTACCCTTACTAACTCACTAGCTAAGTAAGGAAGACCAGGGCTTTCTGTGAAAAAAAAAAAAAAGGACAAAAAAATCCAAAAAACCGTCATGTGCAAAAGATCTGAAATATTTTGAACAAAGAAATTAATCAAAACTAATCCTTTCCCTGAGAATTTTGTTCTTATACAGGTAATTTTTTTAAAGGAGACAGTAAATATTCTTTCATAAAATTATTTACCAGCTTTAAATCTAAGTGTTGAGCATACAAATACTGGGAAGAAGGATGGGCTTTCAGTCTGGTGTCTTCTATAACAGACACATTTTAAAATAAAATCTAGAAAGAGATGCAAAGATAGGCCTCAAATCCGACCTAAATTCTTTGCCTGTCAGGGAAATAAACCAGGTAGCTTAATCAGTCTTCCCTGTTTTGACTGTATTTTGTAGTGCTGCCTTTGAATTGGCAGATTGTGGCAGGTGTTTTGTACTCATCTGGGGTGAGAAGTTGCAAGGATTAAATACACAGTATGACTGCAGCCAGCGGCACTCTGAGGTGTACCTTTACTATGGCAACTGAAGAAGCAAATTTGCAGCGAAGTGTGTTGTGCCAGTTTGTGATACTGATGCCACATCTGTGTATCACAGTAACTTGCCTAGTTTGATGAAGGATGCGCCACGTGCTTTGTTGTGAGGTAGGATAGACACCCACCTGCAAAATTCAAAACTTCTCAGTTAATTTATCTGACTGAAAAACTGAGGGAGGCAGCCCTGCTTTTAGCTCTGGAAAAAACTAGATGTGTAACAATGCTCTTACAAAGCTCGGGTACCCTCTCCAATCTGGGGGTGGGCCCTGGGGGCCACCCGCTGATGTCCGTGTGCCTGCTGTGCACGTGCTCAGCTTGTTTTACCTGTAAGGGGCAAATGGCTTGAGTACCTGCAGCAAAACCCTGGGCAGAGTGTGCACAAGCAGACACCCTTTGATGTCTGTGCAGTGAGCCCTGGGCTCTTCGCTTGTGCTGTCCAGAGCTCCCCAGCATTGGTTGGTCCCTGCTGTAGTATGCTTTTGCAGCACACACCAGACTTTCAATCTCAGACTCTCAGAAACAGACCCATCTTCAAAATCTATAATGCAATTCACAGAGTCAATTTTTCATCTAGTGTTCCACGTCTGGGGTGAGCCAAGTTTTTAAGAGTTGCAGTCTGGAGGGTTTTTTTGCCTTTCTGTTTTGTTTAGTTTGGGTTTTTTTTCCCCCTTTGCTCTCTCAGACGATTAATGTGAATCATTGACTGTTTTTTCTGCTTCTCTGCTGATTTGATTGGCTTTATAAGGCCAAAATGAAGCCAGTCCCTTGTGGAAGTATTTGAAGGTCTTTGCTAATTCAATTAACTCTAAACTAAATTCTTTGTGGGAGGAAGTTAGTGAAAACTGGCTGGCGGGGAAGGAATTCCGCTCTCTTAAGCTTCAATTTGCAGTGCCACTGCACTGACCCATTTCACAAGCATCCCTGAGAACAGCAGAGTCCAAGAGAGATGCAGGGTTTATCTCTGAGACTAGAAAGGGACTATTTAGCTGTTTGAGGCACAGGACTAGAAGAAACCATTTTGAGTCATCAAGTCCTGTCCTTTCCATCAGTGGCAACCATACAGTAGATATGTGTCTAAGAAATATGTGCAGAACAGCTACTCCACCTGCCATCAAAGAACATGTCACACTGCCCTCCACCCCACATCAGTGACCTGGAGTGAAAGATGAGAAAACCCCACAGCTAATGTTCGCAAGAGAAGACAGCAGGAGAGACAGAGGATGTCTCCCATGTCTTAGATTTTCCAATAGTAGTACTGTCTGTTACATAAAACGTCTAGGTGAGCTGACGAGGAAGACCACGCAGCACACCAGAAGGTACGGGAAAGCGTAGCTGACATGAGGGAAAAATTCTTCCTAGTCCCACACAAAACAAAATAACCAAAACCAAAACTATGCATCTGGCAAAACAACCAGTCTCCCTCCAGACCAGAGAACAAACCTCAGTCTTCCCCATGGAGCTCTGTATTTGTCTGCACAGAAATACGTGAGTGATCTGGTATGTTATTAAACTCAGCAGTGGATGAAGAAGCTGAGCAGACAGATCTGGAGGTCATAATTTGGTTTCCAGAAGGAAAACCCTCATTTCAAACTTCACTCCCTTTCTGGCTGAGGGAAGTTGGGGAGCTCCACAGCAGCTCCAGGCTGGGGCACTGCCTGCCATTTTTATGCTGTTTGCTGAACCAAGGAAATGGGCAGCACAGGGAAGTGTTCCCAGATCAGATGTCCCATTTTACTTGAGTTGAATTGAAACAATTTGCATTTCATTTTTAGCTTTGGTTTACCCTTTAAAAGAAAAATCCGCCAGCTTCCAAAACAGGACATGAAAAGGTTTTGTTTAAAAGAAAAGCAGAAATGAAGCACTGAGAATCTCCTAGATTTCTTCATACCACCTCTCCAGAAAAAGCTGTTTTCCATTCCCCATGGATTCACAGAGTGTGGGTGATGACACTTCTCACAGAATCCTTTTTTGTCCACTTTGAGCAATATTGTTATAAGCATAAGATGCTGAAGAGCCACTGCCTGGCAATGCGGTATTCTCATGTCTCTCCTCTCCAGCTGAACCTGTCACATCTACCAATGCAGGGAGTTCAAAGAAGCATCTCTTTGGTTTAAATCACTCCCTTCAGACTGATACATACTCTCCCAAGCCCTGGGAAGCCTTTGCTGCCCAAGTTAATTGTCTATTTACTTCCTATGTGGTTCTGTCATCGGTCAACCCAAAGAGATCTGAGTTTCAACCAAAACTGTTCATGAAGGGACAGTAAAAGTGCTAGTGGATTAAAAGATGCCACGCTGTTGTCGTTGTTGTTTTAAATCTGATGTCTTTACCAAGGGAAAACATTTCCAGAGATGGGTTTGTAGTGTTAATGAAGATCTGAAACAAGTGAACAGAAGAAGGAAGGTGGGAGGAAGGTTTTGAAAACACTTTGCAGGGGGGGCACGGAGGAGAAGTCAGCACCAAATGGAAGTTAAAATGAGAGCGCAATGATTTGAAAAAGATGCTCAGCTGCTTTCCTCTCTCCTTGCCTTTCTTCCCCGATAAACATATGGATCGTAGAGTTGAAACAGATTTAGAGTAGAAATGCAAATGAGGTTTACATGAGGCAGCATCTTGTCCGTTGTTGCTGGAGGAACCTGGATGTCTCCCAAGTTCCCAGGCAGCGGTTTGCTAAGGTACAGCAGGAGCGCCAGGTGCCTCCAGGCTTCATGCACATGGACCATCCGCTCACACAGCGAGGGTTTTGCTGTGCCAGGTGGAGTGGATTAGGAAGTGGAAAAATGTGCCTGGTCCAAACTTGTGCTCAATGTGCTTTCAATTCTCAGTAGCTTAGTGGCCCTTGAGGAAATCTGGCTGCCCACTCATTGTGCTCAGCATCTTACAGAAAAAGACTAAGGTCGGCTAAAGCTTTGACATTGCTCCATTAGCCTATGCCTTGCCTTTACTTGGACAAGCCAGGAACACAACATATATGTCAAAGAGGCTTCTTGCTATGTTACTCCATACCTAAAAACTTCTCCTGCATAAATTTCAGTAGAGTAATTGTAGTATCTGAGGATTTTTAATAGTCTGAATGGCATCTACTTCAAATCTTTGTGCAAGCTCAAATTCCCCTCACTTAATGTTAAATGTCTAACTGGGGCAGACAGCCCCAAATACACAAAAGAAGGCAGGAGGGACTGTCCTGTCATCACTGCACTGTGTGATATGGGAGTGGGAATTGCACTGATGAGTGGTAAGAGGTGGCCAAAAGCTCTCCCTTCCCAACCCTTGTAAAGCCACAGCAGTACCTAGGTGAAGTACCCAGTTGAGGTCCTAAACTACCCTGGACTAACTCACTGAGAGATACCAGTACCTCCAGAAGGCAGCAAAATAAGTTGCTCCCTGGAGGTCTTCCCACTGACTATACAGGAGGTTACAGTTAGATGTTAGAGTAATTTGGTTGACTTGGATAAATTTGGGCTAATCTTCACTCACAATCTGCTCTTGGCAGAGTCTCTTCCTTTCCAGGCTACTATACACACCTTGCCAATTGTCCCCTGTCCATGCTCTTGAGTGAAGGAGAGACTAAAAGATGGGTGGGGAAGAAATAAGATTCAATAACAGAAAGCTTTTCTTTTAGGGGCTTGAAAGCAGTCACATAAGCCCAACTTTGCTTCCCCAAGTTGGAAATGTTGTGACCTGGTATTTGGCACAATAGTCTCTTCTCGGTGACTAAATATCTCATTACTTTGGGAAGTGGGATGTGAGGGGGATGGCTGTTGTCAAAATGAAACATTATGAAACAGGTAGATCTCAGGATGAGCATTTAAAACTTCCATGAAACTCTTTGCCTGTCTTCTTAACCCTCAGAAGGACTAAATTTAATGATACATTTATCCATTGTGTGCTTGACCTCATGTCTGGTCTCCCCAAGATGGCCCAAAAAAATCAATGGCAACATTTTAATCAGTAGTAATAAGTTCATGGAAGATAATAATTTACCAGGGCCCTTTGTGTATGCAATTGCATTTGTATGTATTGTTCCAATTGATTATTTGTGCCAATCATTAACTATGAATCAGGATGGGAGGGAAAATAATCTGTGCTTGATCAACTTTGTTCTTTCTGAGATTTTCAGATTATGACATCAGTGGCCCCCTCTGCCCCATATCCTTCTATTGCACCTTTTAATTGCTAAGTTTCCCTCCTAAATTATCTGTGGTGAATTTTTTTCTCTACTTTTCACAAAGTGAAGCAAAAACATACCGTGGTTGGAGGAAACAAAAGGTCCCTTACTAATTATGACTCCAAGCAACTTCAACCCAGACTTGGGGGCTAGAAAGTACCTTGGATGATTTGTGCATAGATTAGAAGCAGCTTTCATACACAGCCATGCACTTCTGAAGTAAACAATTCAAAAACAAAACCTTAAAAAAACCCCACAGAGTTATACAACTCCGGGAATTATTATTTTTAAGTAAAAAAGGCCCATCTGGGCTCTATTGAAAGCTAACAATTAGCTAGCACTGCAAGAAGTGGAAGGCAGATAACTAGTAACACCTCAGTGGTTCTCGTCACTGTTTCACTGCTATTGGGTCCATCAGAAAGATGTCATCACCATGAGTGTTACCAAAAAATCAAACCCTTTCTGAGAAACAGCATGCTTAGCTCTTCAGCTCTGCATTTAGCAGAGAGCAAGCTTGGTAGAAGAAGTGCCTGGTTAATTAAATCTTACTTTCCTCCTTTTATTCGGTAATTACACCAATTATAAGTCAGATCCTAATGTTTTTCAAGGTGGGGTTTCTGAGAGTTCAACTCCTTGAGACTGACTTTATAAGAAAGAGGCATAAGGCAGAGTTGGCTTTGTTTCAGGGTACTCCACGGCTGCCAACTGCAAAGAAACCTTCTCTAGGCGGCTTCCAGCAGACAGAGGATGTACACTCAAGCAGAACAGGAAATCAGAGGGTTGGTACACAGAGTGTGTCTGCTAATGGCCTTGCACCTCCAGGCTGTGAAAGGCAAACCTAGAACTGGCTCCTGCAAATCTTTTGCATGTAAGAACCTCTGGGACCTAGTAGCAGCCTCTGTCCTGTGCAGGTCTCCTAAAAAGCCTTAGTTTAGGGAGGAGATGATACAAATGATGCTAATAATAAGCCTTGGCTCTGCTGCTCCCAGGAGTATTCAGGAGGCAGCAAAGCACACTCAGCCCATGGAAGAATTACTGAGACTCTGTAAGGTAAAAGTCATACAGTAATCTCATTCCTCCTAAGATTGTTCTGGCAAATGTGGAAAAGGGTCTTTTACCATCCTACACAAGAAAATCTACCTTTTGCTGAAACGAAAAAAAGTACTACTTGGGTAAGGGATTAGGCCACTCCAATTTTCCTAAGCTGACAGCACTGTTGAAATAGAAAAAAAATCTCTTTCTCATATCCCCCAGTTTCCTATGGTCCTGCTTTGGATCTATCTCTAGCAGTCCCACCACAGGCAAGGTTTTTCCTTCCCCACTGCTCCCCGGGGTCACTTAGGTAAACACGCTTTACTGAATCATGAGCAGGCTGTGAGAAAGCAGAGGCTGGATGTTACAGATTCTCAGTAAGCTGAGTATTTCCAGCTAACTCAAAAATAGGAGCTACTGTGTCAGACTTCAGACCCTGACAGTACTTAGAAACACAGTTTGTACCTCTGAGAGCTTCCAGGTACAAGCAGTGACGTGACCGTCCTGAGCCATGAGGGATGGTGATTCCAGACCAGCAGAGAGAGCTCTTGATATACACTCACAGCTGAGGACATTGTGAAAGCACATCACAACCATTTCCATGGCAACTGGCTTTGATGGACTCCAGGGCAGTAGAAAACCAAAGAATAAGTTGACTTAGGGCAGGGAAAGAAAAACTGTGGTTATAAATATTGTGTAAGTGCACACGGGCCATTTATCTGTGCTGGGTGCATATGGGGAGGTATTCACATATGTGAGGGTAATAAGGTGGAATTTAACCTAAGCCACTGCCCAGGATATTCATCTCGGGACCCAGCCCTTGACTGCTGCCAAATACATGGGGCTTTATTTTCATTGGTGACTACAGCTTCACCACTTCTTTCACCTTAGGAAAATAAACAACTAAAATATGCAAAAAGACTGTATGCCAGGGGTTTCCCACCTTAGTACAGCCTTGGAGTCTTCTGTGAGTATTGGCCCATGGGAGATCAACAGGGCAGCTCTGCATAGTGACAGCCTTTGGAGAACACAGATCAGGGATGCACTGTCAGTGGGCTTGCAAAAAACAAAGCCCCAAATAAAATGACTTTGTGAATCTGTGGCAAAACCTATGTGCTAGTAGTGCCTATCCATGGAAGTGAGTGGACCTGATAGAGGATTGTATTAATTTATTTCCCTGTGATCGTTACATTCAAGAGGGAGAAGCAGTGCCACATAGCAAACAAGCATGGATTAAGCACAGCTTCTCTTCCATTCCTGAAAACAGTTCTGGGTGTACTGGTGGTTTAAGGCTAATTGGAGAGGGCTTGTGGTGGTCCCATCAGAGGAAGAGGAATGATTCAATTGGTCCTGCTGAGCGGAGTTGAATGCTTCCAGCTTTTGGGTTATGCTCCAAGAGACAGGATGCTTGGCCAGGATTAGTAGTTGTAGTATGAGCATCAGGGAGCAAAGACAAACAAGGAAGCTTATTCCTCAAAGAAAGTGAGTTTCTCACATGCAGCTTTTGAAAAACAGCTGTTCAGGATGGAGCAGAGCCCAGACAAGCTTTGTTCTTGCCTTGTCTCCTCCATCGAGATCAGCCTAAACCCCAAAGCTCCAACATGAACATGCTGAGCCCTGCACCAGAGTGAGCCAAAGCTGGATGCACACACTGACTTGGAGGCTTAGACCTATCCTCTGGTGTGGAGGAATAGGTGCTTTTCTATCTAATAGTTCAGGAATGAAAAAGTAGGCCAGAGACATGGAGCCTGTGAACCCTCACAGCACCTTGAACACCTGGTTTTCATCAGACTGGACCTACGCTACCGACATGGGCTTGCTGAAGGCTTTTTCTGTCAGGGCTCATTAACACCACTAAATCATAGCCACAGCCCTACCACTCTCCTTCTCATGCTGTCGCCTCTGACTGAGGATTTATCATTCCCATCCCCACCCCTTTCTGTTTGGCATTCTAGAGTTATTTATTTATATCAGAAGAGACAATTGCAGTGTTTCACGAGTGGTCACAGTGGAATGCTAAACAGGCAGGACCGGGTCCCGCAGGTACCACGGGATGTGAGGTTGATTTGGCTGATTCTACGTGACTAATATTAAATATCACCATATGGAGCTGAAGTCTTCCCCAGGAGTTTATCACTAATTCATCTAAGGGTGACTTTTGTTGTCAGTGTTAAAGTAACACTGGGCTTTTCTTCCTTTTTTCTGTGTTGCTACACTGTCTACTNTTTTTCCCTCCCCCCCCCCCCCCCCCCCAATTTCTGTGAACTACTCAAGGCAAACAGAAATATTAATTAAACTGTTAAAAAAATAATGCTACAGAAAGGTTATTCTTGCACCTGGATGTGTGAATGAAAAGTGTGTAATTTGATCACGGGGGAAAAATAGCTCATTTCCCACCCTTCTCTTGTGAAATCAGTTGCTTAGCTATGAACCCTTATTCTTAGCAGAGATGGAGAATGTATACCATGTAAACAGTATCATCTATCAACCAATTTTTTTTTTCTCCCGTTTGCATAAGTATTTCATGAGTTCATATTTGCCAGCTGGACTACTTAGCTAGCAGTTTTATGGGAATCAATTCAAGCCTTCAACACGTGGTAAAAGTTCACCTTGGCCCTTCACTTCTTATAAACAACTACTGGATTCCCAAAGTTGTGTACACGTGCTGCAGATCCCTGATCAAATGACTGGCATGCCTGACCAGTTATAATGAGCCAAACCTCTTCCTCAGGCCAGGATCCCCTGGTGTGCATGGAAATAAAGCTAACCCCCTGTCACTCGTGGGAATGACTGTCTCTTCCCAATGAGCTCCTTCTCTTGCTCCCTCCCCAAACCAACCACCCTTAGTGTTATTTCTTTCCAGAATCCCATTGCGCTGGATACTGTGAAAACACAGAAGCAGAGCTGATCCCTTACAGCTGAAGCACATCTCTAATGAATCTGATCAGCCTTTTAAATCAAGAGGTGCCTCCTGCTTGAAAATTTGTAGATGCTTCTGCATTCTCTGTTGCCCTCCCAGAGACATTTTTGTTCTCTGATGCCCAGCTCCAGATCCCCTCTTGCCCGTTCCCCAGGTTCTTCTCCACTGTGGGAGATGCTCCTGCCAAAGCATCCTCCCTTTTTGAGGAAATCCCCTCCCTGAGCATTGGAGCGGCAGCTCAGGGTCAGGCATTACAGACAGGGCAAGCAGCTCTACTCGATGCTTGTTCCTCTCAATTGCTGCATAGTGTGAGAGTGATGAGGGGAAGATTGATGTAGTGGCGAGCACAGTTCAGGTTGCATGCCGCTTGCTCCCTGAGAGCCCATTAAAAGGAAGATTTAGATGCAGCGGTGGTTGTTGGGATGACTGGAGAGTTAATTCCACATGGAGGACAATTAACAGTTCCTAGTGAAGCAGCACCTGCTGCGTGGTGCACGCTGTCATGCACAGGGTTTCTTTCCCTGCCCTTTGGAGGCTTTTAACTCACCCGAGCCACCTTCTCCCTTGCTGCCTTCTGCACAAGGAGGTAAATGTCAGTCAGGGAAATACACCTGATGCTGTGCAGCCTGTTAGATCTGAGTGTCTGCTCCAGCCCTGCATGTGAGATTGCTAATGCTTTGCACTGAATAAAGGCAGGTTATTTTTAGGTGGGCACTGCTTGTCCACCATCTGATTGTACATACAGAAAAGATATGAGGGGCAATGGTTTCAATGGGTCAAGCCAAAAAAAACAAAAGGAAAATGAGAAATACAGCAGCCCAAAGCAGACCTTCCTTTAGCAGTGTTCTTTTTCACCATCATGGATAAAGGTTTTTGCTCCAGTGCTCATATGCCACAAAAAGAAGCGTTGATCCATCCAAGCCTGGCCACTGTCATGCCAGAAATAAAAAGGTGGTTACACTTACGGATAGTCCACATCATCACTTTCTAAGTGACGGTCTTTAAAGACTTATTCAATTATGTTTCACACATTTTCACCCCAGTAGCAGTACTGCAGGCAGACTTAAGATCACTTATCACCTTTACTTTTCCTACCTGAATATAAAATTACTTTTTTTTTTTCAGTAGAATAATTCTGAACCAGTTTTTGCAAGATTTGGTTTGGGGACTAATTGCAGTCTCTTTCAAAAAGTTTTCACCTGTACGTTACACACATGATGCAATTTAAAATCCACTTTAACTTCGTTTTTGTCTAGGAATGCTTTTCAATTTCTTTTCTGTTTTCCCTTAACTATCAGAAATGTCATACAAGACTGGTAAAGAAACCCAAGGAGACTGTTATTAGATAATAGTGCTACAGATTAGCAGTCATAGAGAATCTGCCTTAAATTGTATTTTTTTTTAATTCATTTTAAGGGCAGATTTTCATATCAAATTTCAGTCTTTGTAAGTCTACAAATTTACTACTGAAACTAAAAACCTCTTTTAATACATTGCATTGTAAGACCTTGCTTGATTTGGTCATCTTTCATGAGCATATCTAGTCCATAGACTTTGCAGGTTGTGAGCTACTGCTTTGAGATACCAGCCAGCAAACGCTAACAACTAGCACGTACGACCTGATTTGCTTTGGCAGAGCTGCCAAAACATACAAGGGAACCTGCCCCAACATTCACAGTTTCCCTGTTTGCTCAAAACTGGATTTCCCTTGGCTGTGGACCAGAAGAAAGTTGATAACCTCCGTACAATTACAAAAACTTGTATACAGTGATCAACTTAATTTATTTAAATATAACCACGCTGCAAGTTCTTGATTTACGTAAGTTTGTATTTGCAGTCCTTTCAAATCAGACAAAGAAGAAATTGTCTCAGATGCTACTCTTCTTTGAAGGACTGAATTTAAGATTAATTTTATTTCATAAACAAATTAATTGATTTACTCATACATCTTCAAAAACTTCATTGCATACTCAAAGAATATGAGTTATAATTTTAGGGATGAAAAGCTGTGTCCTTCATACGTCTTTAAGAAACTAAATCCTGCTTAGGCACAGAGGAGAATGATGGACTTGTGATTTTTTTGTCCAAGAATACAATGACATGATTGAAAACAACTGAGTTTCCATGGTTTAACAAATTTCTTCCCCTTAGCTGCTTAGTTACTACTTGACATCTGCGATAACCTATTTCCAAGTATGTGATCCCACCTTTTGTACTGGGCAATGTTTTGGACCCTTCCGACTACACACTAGCTAGCCAAATAGCTACATAATCCTTACATTGTTACTCTCATCTCCCTCTGCAGAGGGACCTGGACAGGCTGGATCGATGGGCTGAAGCCAACTGTATGTGGTTTAACAAGGCCAAGTGCTGGGTCCTGCACTTGGGTCACAACAGCCCCATGCAACGCTACAGGCTTGGGAAGAGTGGCTGGAAAGCTGCCCGGGGGAGAAGGACCTGGGGGTGCTGGTTGACAGCCAGCTGAACATGAGCCAGCAGTGTGCCCAGGTGGCCAAGAAGGCCAACAGCATCCTGGCTTGTATCAGGGATAGTGTGGCCAGTGGGAGCAGGGCAGGGATGGTGCCCCTGTACTCGGCACTGGTGAGGCTGCACCTTGAATATTGTGTTCAGTTTTGGGCCCCTCAGGACAAGAAGGACGTTGAGTTGCTGGAGCATGTCCAGAGAAGGGCAACAGAGCTGGTGAAGGGTCTGGAGAGCAGGTCTGATGAGGAGAGGTTGAAGGAACTGGGGTTGTTTAGCCTGGAGAAGAGGAGGCTGAGGGGAGACCTTGTCGCTCTCTACAACTACCTGAAAGGAGGCTGTAGTGAGGTGGGGGTTGGTCTCTTCTCCCAGGTCACTAGCGATAGAACAAGAGGAAATGGCCTCAAGCTGCATCAGGGCAGGTTTAGATTGGATATGAGGAAAAATTTCTTCACTGAAAGAGTGGTCAGGCACTGGAACGGGCTGCCCAGAGAGGTGGTGGAGTCACCGTCCCTGGGCGTGTTCAAAAAATGTGTAGACGTGGCACTTCAGGTCATGGTTTAGGAGGCCTGGTGGTGTTGGGTTGATGGTTGGACTTGATGATCTTAGAGGTCTTTTCCAACCTTAATGATTCTATGATTCTAAAATCTCTAACTCCTATACCACTATTTTTGCAATGTTCATCTCTTTTCTACCTGAAGATACACTGTGGTTAGTCCTTACTCATGGATGGTACACTCATGGGAATATTTTTCTATAAAATTTAATGTTACTGGATTTATGTCTTTCTATTGCAACTTACCTCATCTTTTAAGATGCCTTATTATAAACAGTCATAATTATGATTATACTAAAGCAGCAAACAAATTCCAAAAAGTCTGGAAATTAAAATGTCAGCAGCAAGTTTGCTGAAACATTGCCCAAATCATGCTTGCCTTAAAATGCCCAATAGCAGTTCTGCACAGAAGAGACACTGTCTTAATTCGCTGACATTTAGCTTATTCTTGAGACCGTTTTTTTCTCTCCTTGTGACTAGGGTTAATATTCAACTGAAATGTTCTGTTGCTTAGGAACCATCTCGTAATGCTGAATTCATTAATGCTTTTTCCAGTTTGCTCCCAGAAACCTTGTTAGATAGTGTTTCCCACTTTTATCCTAATTAACAGGTACCTAGCAAAAAAAAGAAAATAAAATGTGCTTCAGTAGAGGGCATTTCTGCTTATCCTTTGCCAGTCTTTTTCCTTCAGCCTGTAAAGAAACTGCTGTATTTTCTGACCTCAAGCTCCTAATTATTTTTCAGTAAATTACAATGTCCTTTGAGCAAAGGAAATATAATTCTCAGATTGGTCCTGACATTGCTGACTGTCAGGATGACTGGGTGGGCTCTTCCTCTGGGCACGGGGTGAGTTCAGCAGCTGATTTCAATCCAGGCTAGTGTTTCACTCAGTGTCAATGGTTTTTTTTGCCAGTGCTGCACAAAGTAAATGGGATGACAGGCTGAGGCTTGTGCCACTGAGCATGGCACTGTGATCTGCCAAGGGCTGAGTAGTGGCATGCACAGAGCTAGCAGGCTGTAGGAACCTAGCAGTTGTCCATGGCTCACACCCAGGGGAGAAGAGGCATGTCTGAAAGTTGGCCATATGGTTCATCCTTTCCTCTGCTTGGCAGAGCTCCTCCTGAACAGCTCTGAAGTTATCCATAAGGGTCTCATCTCCTGCCACACAGACACCTTTTAGGTGTTTCTCACTGCAGGGTGCTTAGCATGTGGTTCCACTTTTCTTCTGCTCATGGGTGCCTGAAAGCCAAAGGGGAGACCGTCAAGTGTTTGTATTAAGAAATTGGGTATTCTTGGGCCAAGTTGCAATCTCAGTTGCATCAATAAGCAAGGTAGGACAAACTCTATTAATGCCATTAAACCACCTGCATATTGTGAGCAAAAAATGAGAGCTCTGATGTCTTTTGTGATGATGAGGAGGCTCTGCTTTCAATAGGCTTATTTCTTTAAGTTATGCCAATCAAGATTTTTTTGGCCTGTGCTGACCCTGCAGTAGTATTTGCCCCAGTGGTATACCAAGATTCAGTCAATGGCTGGGAAAGGATAAACTATGAACCGTCTTGATTTTTTTCCTCCAATCCTTTAACTTAACTTCAGAAGCAACAATCTTTTCAGATTCAAAAAAGGGGCAGAGGGGAATATGGATAACTTAAAATATATGTATTGATTACGGCTGCTCCTCCCACTCCCATTCTGCATGTGGAGTGCAGAAATGCCAAGGCAAAGGTGTTTCCATGGTGTTTACCACGTAGACCTCTACAGTCAATATCCCAGCCTGATAGCAGCAAAGAGCATGTTAGCATGTGGTTTTTCAGCCCATATCCGCAGACTCAAAAGCGCTGAGAATATTAGCCAAAGATCTGAATAAAGTACTGAATTTCCGGCTGCTTGTGCAAGCATGCCCCCAGGATAACCAATGTCTCTACACTGTTGATAAAGAGCCTTGCTTTTTCCTTGTTGAGTGTTCAGGCAGAACTGTTAATGTCACAAACATTTTATTTATTGCCAGCCCTGATTAGATTTACCAATATTTAGCAGCCAGACACAGAATTAAGAGATCTTAAGTGGTCAGGTCCTATTAACAATTTGTCTTTGACGTTGCCCTGTTAATTGCTTTGTTCTGCTTTAAGGCGCTGATTCAAATTCTTTTAAAATTCTGTTAAATAAGGAAGGCGGTATGCTGCCTGTTTTCTAAAAGCTGACAGCAGTGTTCAGGTAAAATAAAGACAAATTCAAGGAAGTTATTTATGTCCAAAACTAAACTGGAGCCAGTTTTAGCAAATCATTCACTTTAGTTATTTTAATGGCAATCTGAATAAAACAGTAAAACTGAAATGGCATCAGAAAGTGTTTTTCTAATGGGGTTGAGTTTCTTGAATGAAAGGGGTTTTGATTTGTTTTGTTTCTTAAACAGTAAATACAATTTGGTCGATGTAGTCCAGACATTTCATTAATGTAGGTCAATTCAATCAGTTATTTTAACTCAAGAAAGTGAACATTCTGGAGAAAAAAAAAAGAAAAAGGGTACAATTATTTTAGGATGTATACAAAAAATCAAAATCTGAAATAAACTCTGGTTTTACTTCACCAAAATTCTTTCTATTGAACCACTGCAATTTGCAAGTTTACCTTTTGCTTGTTGAAAATGTTTTTAAAATATGTACTTTGGAGGCTCACTATCAGTAACCTTTCTCACTCGATATCCTTTTCACTGCATTTAAATGCCCAAGGCTATGATTGGCAAGTACAAAAAAAAAAAAATAATAGCTTACAGGTAGGATATGTCTAATATTTTGCTTCGTGCCTCTTTCCATGTCCTCCAAACATGGTTTGCAAATGAGAGAGACAGGAAAGACAGGAGTAAGCAGCAGCTATATGAATTTGTATCTGCCCAAAAGACCACTTATGTTCCCAGTTTCAAAAAATGGTCAGCAGGTAAGATGATGGGTGACCCTGCTTTAACTTTGCTTGCACTGCAGGAGCCAGCTCAGAACTATCAGGTACCAGGCCCTAAAGACAACCTCAGTCTCATTGCAACCAGAAGGTTAAACATGCCCTGTCCTTACGCTGCTTTTCTCATCTAAGGGAAATGAGAAGATGGAAAAAAGTGTGACAGGAAAGATGGACAGAAAGAATGAGAGCAAATCTACTCCTGGGCATGGAGGGAGAGGATATGAGCATGTCTGACTAAGCCATCTCTAGTGGATGGATGCTAGGAAACACTGGCATGGAGCTACTTCCATGTGTGACTCATATTAAAAGCCATCATTAAATGAAGTGTGGATGACTTGTGTGGTTCATGTGGAAAGTCACTATTCAGTTGAAGTGGAAGATGAAACCTGAGGGATTAAGTGCCATTTTTTTAAGGGCTCTCCCTGACTCTCCAACTTGCTGAAGATATTTCCGAGTGAGCAGCACCGAGAGCCTCATGAGAAAGGCTGGTCCTGTGAGTTGGCCAGGCCTGTTTTGCAGAACAGCTAAACACTGGCTGAGCCCTTGTACAGGGAAGAAAGCCAGTCTTCAGGGAAAGAAGCTGATTTTGTGACTCAAGTGTTCCAATAGGCCCTATGAGATGCAGATTTAAGACCAATTCCTATTACAGACTCACTAAAGAGGTGTGAGTTAGTTGCTTGCCTCAGCTGCCTATCTGTAACACTGGAAGAATAATATTTCCTATTACTCCTTCTGGTCTTATTTAGATCATATTCCCTCTTGGGGAAGAAATATATCTCAGTTGGTAGTTATATAATGCCAAAACCAAGGAGCCCCAGTCACAAGTGATGCCGTTATACATTCATACTATTGCATTCCTCTGTGCCATCCTCTACTTCTTTTACATCACCCTTGCCAGCATGAGGGGCTCACAGTGCCTGGGGCTGAGCTAGCAAAGTCAAGAGATGGTCCAGTTTGGATCCCATCCCTCCTTTGTCTTTCCAGGATTGCCACCTGATTTTCAGAGTTTCTGCCTACCTCTGGATCCTGATGGCAGCTTGTCTGGAAATGAGTCCCTGGGACAGTCTGCTGGGCTGATGATTACCTATGATAATTTATACTTACTCCTGGTACAAAACTTCCTGCAGCGTCAGTGGCATGCCAAGATGATGGGCATCAATGCTGAAGGGTGCTGAGGTCCCGTGGGAAAGTTGGAGGTGATCTTTCCCAATAAGGGGATGCACACTGACTCCCCAGGTGACTGAACTCCACACCCACCCCAAAGAGAGAATTATGCTGTTCTCTGCACAGATAACTAATAGGTTATTCCTGACTTTTATTTCAGAAGTAAAAGTACAAGCCCGTATAAAGTCTCCTTGAAAAAGTGAGCGGTGCTTCATTTGACATCGCCAGCAGGTATTTGGATTGTTGCAGCAGGACTGCTCCAGCCAAGAGACTATCGAGTGATTCATGCCTGTCCCTCTATTTATGGCATTTGGGATCTGCTGACGCAGCTCACATGTGAGCTGCAGAGCTCAGGAAATGGCCTTACACTTTCTAGGCATAAGCCATTGTGGGCAAGTGCAAAAAGGCAGTTGCAGAAGATCCGAGGAACCCCAGAGAAGGTGCCATGTTTGGATGGGCCCCTCTTCAGGATTCAAATTTCCCCCCCATACAATCAACCGTCAGTCTCTCATTTTATTTAATAACTGCACTAAGGAGAAAGAAACA
>VZTV01069090.1:0-14636 GCA_013400875.1 Anhinga rufa
ATAGTTCTGTCACCAAAGATTAGTAAACAAGAGAGTAAACCTATTTCCTGGAGGAATCAGTGGTTTTGAGAGAGATTTTAAAGCTTTTATTTAGCAGTACCAATAAAATCTTGGAAATAGTTATAAGCATGACATTATTAGGTCACAATTCTTAGAATTTATAGTCTGCTTTGTATTTTCTGGTTGAAGAGTTATGAAAATGCCAATGGCATTAATACAGCTCTGGAAGATGCTATGTTGAAAGGCTCCTTTAAAAAAAGGAAATACCATGGAGAAAGACACAGAAAGAATAGCTGCAGAAAGAAAAATGAATTTCAGCAGTAGAAGCCAGTAAGTAATGAAGTTAGAAAATCTGCAGGAAGAGAAATCTGGAGGCAGTTACTTCAAAGTGGAAGCTTGGCAGAAATATTTGGGAAGAGTATCTAGTGTTAGACTTGGAAGTGAGTAGCTTCCAAGTTGCTCTGATAGCTTTGGTGATTGTGTGATGAAGTACTGCTTACAAACCACAGATTGTGGTCTACAGAAAGCCTGGTCCATCTTAGGACCAGATATAGACTGAACAGGAACACAGTAGTTGCTCAGAGAGGACATATGGCTGGGTTTGGGTGGTTTTTTTTGCATCAGCTTTGATTTGCATGAGCAGTGCTGTGAATTAAACGTTATTGTGTTGGTAGGTACCTCCAGAGTTGGCTAGGTTAGTGAAAAAGGCTGCCATCCTTTGTGTGGCTTCAATGTGCTGGAGTTGTCCCAGTCACTTTTGTGCACTGAAAAAACTGAAGAGGACAGCAAGATGATTAGGAAGATTTTAAGGGACAGATAACCACTTGTAATGAAGTACAGCTAATGAGATTAGGCACTAAATATTGAAGGACAGTGCCTTACTAAGAAATAATCCCTCAGGCTGGCAACAAGCCTTCACTTGTAGCTGGGATATTTTGGACTGGCAAGGGAAGGAAGCAAGAAAAAGTCACTCGTCTGTATATGCATCTTCTGCTACATAAACTGTCTCTTTCTGAAGATGCTGCAGAAGCAATGATAGGTTATGCTGAGTGAATTCACCCTCACATATCACATCTCTGTTGTCTTCTGAAGTGTTGCTGCCTCAACAGGTAGCTTTAAAATACATTGATTAATTTTGAGGAGTTCTCCAAGGGAAAGAAATTGACAGACATTTTTTTATAGCAAGATTAGAATTTGTAATCAGGAAAGTCGGATAGATTTGTTGCAACCTTGAAAGAGAATATACTGTCCTGAGTTTACAAGACCTCTCAAAAGTATTATTGACTCAAAGAGAAACCTACAATGTCATTTCTGTTTATGCAACAGGATACTTGAAGTGCTACTAAATAATAAGTCTGAACTTAGTAATAGCCAGGTGAGATTAAAGGAGTAAACTATATTCATTTATGCACAATAGAATAGATACATGCTTATGTAGCTTAACTTTTAATTTTTTATAGACTAAATACAGTAATCTTCATATTATTTATCTTGAACTCTGTAACTTTATGCACCCAAGCAGTGCCAGGCAAGCTTAACAGACAGTGATTACTCAAAATACGCTCTCAAGGTCTGCTTTGAATGTGTTGAATGTGTTAAATTTTTAAATTTTTATTCCATTTGATTTATGTCTCTTTCTATTTGTGAAGGAAGAAAAGAGGGATACACAAGCTGCAGGACTTGTAGCAGAAAGACAGATTTTTTGCAATAAGTCATTGAGTTTAGTTATAAATATTCTTCCTTATCTATTTAGCCTGGATTTTCCTGTCACAAGACCAGTGCAATACTAAGGAGAAGAAAGTGGGGAGAGAAACAGTTTGCATGCTTTGATTTCAGTCTGGTGAAGCTATTTTGCAGTTTGTAGTATCACAGTGAGTGCAATGCAAAAATGAAAATGAGCAGTTAGTGCTGTGCCATGCTGCACAGGGATATTTTTTTTACTAGGGGAAGCTGAAAACACCATAGCTGTGTTAGTAAAGCATTCCACCTGTCCAGTTACACTGGCCAAGAAAGAGGTACCTCAGCAAGGATGGAGAAAGAAGCCAACCTCTCCAATTCTCTTCCAAACTTAGATTCACTTCCACAGCATTGTGATGTGCTCTTTGGGCTGCTTAGTGGCTCCTACTCAGCTTATTTTTACAAGAATATGTATAATTTTCCTGTGAATCACACCTGTATTTGCTGCAATGAATAGAACTTGCCAGTGTTGTGTGGCAGTGATGATGCTGTTGTGGCCTCACGCACTTGGATGAAACAAACACTTAAAGTCTTTGATGGTGCTCAGAGCTCGAAGGCTCAGACAGAGTCGCCATGACCCTGATTGTCTTTTAATATATAACCACATGCAGTATTGGACAGGCACCTTTCATTTTATTTTGCTTTGGGTTTTTAACTGTTGTACTCACAGACAGCAGGAATGCCTGAGACTTTTTCATCACTGCGTAAAATTTGTTTCTGTATCTGTGTTGAGAATGGTGCCCTGAAGGACTTTACTCAGAATTGTTTAAACTTGTCTGAATGTCTAAATTTAGATATTGTTAAAGGCTGTTCTGTTGCTCTTTCCAGTTATTGACATGTAACCTTCCTGTTAATTTGAAGAGTTGCTCTGGCAAAGATATTTTCCCTGTGAATTTGCACAACTCTAAGTAGAGATGGCCGTACTAAACTGCTCTCAAAAACACATGTTCTGTTTTCTGGGGATTTTTTTAATAGTGATATGTTACCTGCTTTTTAACTTTCTTCTTTATTCTTTTATTTGCAGTGATGTGGTTGCATGACCTGCAGCATTATTATAACAGGGACTGTTCAGTGCATGAGTTGCTTTTCTGTCCAGACTGCATAACCAAAACTTAACCAGTTCTACACTTAAGACTCATGGCCATCTGATTTCAAAGGGAGATCTACTTACAGAGAAGTTTACCATCCTGGGGAGTGGCTTTCCCATTTCCCACTTCCATTTACTCTTTCTCTTCACAAAAAGTCTCCTATGAGGCTATAAAAGAGGAAATCCAGTATTCAGAACTGAACAGGAGGCGTTCTGCAAACTGACAGAGCACTGTCAGCTCTCCGTTTTACTTCCGCCTGTCCACTTTATTTAATTCTGATTAACAGTATTAACACACAGACTTCCTGCAATGTTGTTATATACTGAACTATAAAAATCTAGTCTTAACAAGGTCTTAAAAATGCTTTTCGGTTACTGTTAAAATTTCAAAGCACCTGCACCCTTAAAGGATCCACTTTGAATCTTCAAATAATTAAAGTTAAGTGAAGGAGGTGTTTTACCAGGAGAAATGACTAATGAATTGCTGCTTGGCCATCTCATCTTCCTTAGAAAACCAGGCAAGGTTCATCTGATAATCTCCGAGCCAGGCAAACTACTGGGTGGTAATTTGTTCACAGGCACTGCCTGCTTCCTTACTATGTATATACGCAGTAGTTTGTGGCTGTTGTATTCTTCTCTCTGCATTTTAGCTGTGTTGTCAGTTTCTTTTAGAAACTATTTTTTCAATCTGTGTACAATTGTTAAAACAATCTGAGGAAAGAACGTGAATGGAGATAAGTATGAAAGCTGTCTACACTTTCAGTATTATGCAGACTATCCTTGTCAGTTTATAATTTGGGTCATTAATCTTTTACCTGTACTATTTTTTTCTTTTTTCCTCCTTATCGCAATCTTAGCTATTTAATTTCCAATTGCACTAGCTTGGCTGTTTCTTTGTATTATGAAGTTTAGCTTTAAGATTTGCCATATGTAGACAGTGTAATTCAAAATGCTTTGTATTGCCTATATTAATTTAAAATGCTGCTTATTTAATATTTTAAATATCTGCACATTTGTATTACTGTATCTTTGTTTTGTATTGGACATCCAGTACTTGCAAGATTCAGAAGACAAGGGAGTGCTCTAGTGTTTTAAGTTAAGAGGTTTATCGTAGAGGAGTTAGTATGTAACAAATGGGGAAGGGGGCTTTTAAGCCATAGGACTTGCCAGAAAATCTGAAGAGAGCCTGAATGATGAGTACTGACGAGTACGAGTACGAGGTTTGGTTTAAGTCCAGTTTTAAAGAAACCCCATTCTTGCTTACTTGGATCTTAATCCTGCAAAAATATAAACACGTATGTACTCTGCTTGCTCCAAGAATGGTTTTGCTTTTTCAGGCAGTAGCATAACCACCAGCCCTATTTTCCATGTAAGCACCCCCATGCTGGACAAATGTTGTGTCTACTAGTCTCTGCAGTCACTTCTGGTCACAAAACACAGTGCGTGCCTCGTCCCTGGCCTGCCAGGTAGGGCTCTGGCCAGAGCTGTACGTCATGCACTGAGACACCTGCTTGTCTTCAGTCCTTAGGGATCCTGATACCCACTGTGTCAGCAGTGTTGTGCAGAATGACTTGGAGAAAAGACAGGTCGTGACCCCACCTCTGATTCCACAGGGGGTTTTGTGCCACCTGGCAAATGGAAGGGCAGGTAGGAATGGGCTCCAAGCAGACCATGCTGAGAGGGAAGGAGAAGCATTAAGATCCCAGTGAGAAGTGTGTGGCGTGTTCCCTTCTGGATACTGTACCTGGCAGGGGAGCCTGTGGCTGCCAGGTGCTTTGGCTGACAGCAGTCCCAAAAGACTCCTGGAGGGGGATATGTCTTTCCTGGTCCACCAGGACCTAGGACAGTAAAGTCAGACATGACCTACAGGCAGGATCTGGGATTTGGTGGTGACATGTCAGGTATTCCTGAAGCAGAGGCAGCATCAGACTTAGTCCAGCAGAGAGCTAAAGGATTTGTTTCTTTCTAGGTCTGAGCCATTGATTCCTTGTAATGTGTCAGGGCAAGTGTTAGAAAAACTTATTTTTTGGGAGTGTTAAAGGCATGGTTTGTTTCTCATTTGCACGTGCTGCTTCAGCTGGGACCATACCCTGCCCCAAGCCAGGCTGGGTGCAGGATGCCTGAAGTCAGGCTCTGTGCAGGGTGGGAGGGGATGGCTGTCTTTTCATGCACCTGCCTGCACAGGTGTCCTGAGCTAAAGCTGAGCAGTATGTCATTTCTCAATGGGGTCTGTGCAAGTTAGAGACTAAGTATCAGTTGTTTTTGAGCCTGAAGACATTTGTATGTAAGTGTGTTTAGCTTGACAAAAATTGTTTTGAGTTCACTCAACAGAGAGGTGTCAGGTGGAGCCAGTGACTTTCAGCCAGTGAGCTGGCTGCTTTAATTAGATTAGCCTAGCATCTCTGTCATGAAGTGATTGCGAGCTCACAACTCAAAGGGGATCTCCAGCATGTTTCTGATGTACTAATGTCATTTGTGCTGCATAGAAAACTATTTTACTTTCTTAATAGCAGCTTGTTTGACAGTCCTGAATTAAGTGTTGACCAATTATCAAAGTTAACTATTTGTGAAGTTGCCAGTGATATATTTTCTGTAAAAGAATGGATTCCTAGAGTGTCAAAACATTAATTTCCCATTTCAGTTAATCTACAAATTGTGTAACTACCAGATTGTCATGGTAGTAGTATTAATATACATATTTGTATATAGACAAAAAAAAATACTCAGTAATAATCATTGGAATCAAAAGGTTTAATATTTTTTCCCATTCAAATACACTAATGCTTCCAAGGTGACAGAAGAGTGTACAGTTGTTAAACAAGTTGTAAATAAACGCTTATATAAAATATAAATGCCTGTTTTTCCGTTGTTTGCTACTTGGTTATAAGCTGAGGCCAATGTACAGTTCATGTTAAAGTTACTGGTTTGAGCCTAAGTGCTGTTCTGCTGTATGCAACGATGATAGCTGGTGGGGACTTTTGCAGCCAGTCAATGATTAACGGGGACCTCAGTGGAGAGGGAGTAACATGGGTAATACAGACCTTGCCTTTAAATGCACTTAGAATCAGTCACTACAGAACAGCCAGGAAAAAAACTGGACTTTTTACAAAGCACAGCTAAGTCTGGGCTGCTTTGGTGTCAGCTGGTCTGTCTGATTCTTAGATACACAAATGGCATCTTGGAAACATGTTTCCTGGGGCTGTGCAAAGGAGAGAGAATGGCAGGTAGGCTGCAGCAGGAGTACACCAGAAACCATGAACATCCTGACTTTGGCTGGGCAGCATCTGATCTGGCTGCCCCATCACAGGAAGAAGTGCCCAATGTGGTTTGTCTCTCAAAGGGACAAGGCTAAACAGCCAAAGGAATACCATTTTCTCTTGCTGATGGAGGTTTAACTACAGAAGTAGCTAAAGGTGGGGGGAAAAAAACCCACTGCTACTGTGGACAGAGACAATTGTCCTTCCTTTCTGCGCTGACAAGCAGCTTCACCTCCTCCTCTCACCACAGATGGCTGTGTCAGATGTGGGTAAACATTGTTAGTTGTGAAAGAGAAGGCAACAGCCAGCAAGAGATACTGAGCCCACAAGTGTTGTCCATGGTGCTGGGGCTGAGAAGGACATGCAGAGACCCTGTTGCAGCCTTTTGGGGCTGCTCTGTAGAAGGAATAGGAGAGCAAAAATGGGAGGAACCCCTGTCTGTATTCCCTGCTGCCAGCTGAGCCAGGCCCAGCCTGCCTGCTGCAGCTGTGCTCTGCCATGGGCTGTGGCATTGCTGTGGTGCTAACAGTCAAGCCTGGTGGGCTGGTGTGTTTGCTGACTGGGGAGGACAGGAGGGCCCCAGGAGTGGTGTCCAGCTCTCCCCTGAAGCACAGGCATTGTAAGATGCTGCCAGAGCCTCACCTCCAGCTGATAGTCATTCAATTGGGTCCTCTGCACCCCATCTGTCCCACCCTGGTCCCTCCTCTTTACCCTGGTCATTACTTCAGCATCTCCTGCCTCTGACCATCATACCCTCTGCTGTCATTTTGTGACTGCCAGGACATCTGCCCTGTCATTTCCCCCACTGCCAACTTCTCCTTTTGCTGTATTTTTTTGCTCCCCAACCCCCTGCTCCCAGTGTGCTGACACCCACATCAGTATCCCTTGTTCCTGCCTCCCCCATCCCTTCCCCATCTCTCTGACTCTTCTACATCAACTCCTGCAAGGCTACAGTCACCTCCCTACACCATTTACTCCCTTTCTTATGCCCCACAGAGCCGGTGTGGGGGAACTATGACCCACCCCACTACTCCAGTTGCTGGTCCAACAGGGAGGACGCAGCACTGCAGGCTGTCTTCCACTGGTACCTCCTATGCACCTCACAGCTGCAGGGTCCCCACTTGTACCACTGTATTCTAAGAATGTTTATCCGTGTGTTGTGTTAAGATATTCTTGCAGGGGACAACAGCCACTGCTGTGTTAAAAGGATGTGGTGGCAACACAAGCTAGAAGCTACAGTTCCCCTTTTCCATTTTTCTTGCCCTCAGGTCACTTTGAGCACTATGCTGTGTACATAAATACCTGAAAATAAACCTTTGTGCACACAGGCCTATCTTGAGATCCTTTGTGCAACAAAGCAGAGGCAAGCCCATTTGCATCCACTGTGCTCTGCAAGCAGGAGCCAGCACCGCACTTGCAGGGAGGAAGTATAATACTGGCTGCAAGGACTGCAGGACCACCAATGAGGGCAGTGTCAGGCTTGCTTCAGCACAGAGAATAGCACAGCAGAGGGGTTTCCACCAGCACTAGGCACATTTACTTTGTTCCTTTTCCTTAGGAGCTAAAAGAATAAAATGGCCTCAAAACAGCAAGGTGTCCCAGCAGGCAGATCCAGAAATGAAGGTCAGGTGTGTCAGGGAACAGGATGGGAAAGTCAAGTGACGCAACTGGAAAAGTCTTTACATACGAAACGTATCCACTGCTTCCGTTTCAGGTCTTCTGAGAGCCCCAGGAGGCAGTGGAACATCTCTGCCTCCTGGGACCTCTGGCTGGTAACAGAGAATTGCCTTTACTCCTTCCCAACAGACAAGTGTCTCAAAACTGTAAAATGTACACCCATCTAGATGTTTGGTTTCTGGGTCAGGCTACAATGTCCACAAGCTACCTGGGAGCACAACTCCAGGCCAAGAAGGAAGGTCTTATGAACACTTCCTGAAATAAGGTCAGAGGAAAGAAAAAAACAAAAAAACAAAGCAAAACAAACAAAACCAAAACCAAACAAGACCAAACCTCAAAACACAAGAAGCCCCCAGCCCCTAAACATTCCAGGGAATTGATGAAGGTAGTCCTAATAACCACAAGTAAAACTCAAGATGGAGGGAAATTAAAGTGCATCTTCATTTCTATCACACCACCTTATGTAAGCACAAGTCTTTCTTTAGCATTGACCCAACCCCCCAAAAAATAACAGGCCCCTGATTAAAACATATCACAGGTTACAAACAGAACAGGGTGCAATTCCAAATAAGTTTTCCACAGACAGTCTGGTGGGACTTGTTCCCCAACACCTTCAAGGAAGTCTGTGTATCCCTTCAACTGCTGTAAAATACTGACAATGGATATATGCCCATCTGTCTGCCTGCTCCCCCTCCCCAAAAGGCTCTTTGGCAGCCCTTGCTGGCTGAAGACTGATGCCAAAATGAAAGTTAGCATGCTCTCTGCTCTCCGCACAGTAAAAGATGGCACAACCTCTGGCAGGCTACCACGGCACAGGGGGTGCCACATGCCAGAGCAGCGCACAGGCACAACACCCAGACAACCACACGCACCTCGCAGGCGGCTTGGGACCTGACCTAGCCCTGTTGTGAGCCTGCACATCAGGGAGCCTGTACTCAGCATCAAAACATTTGCAAGGGCTCCTACCAGCTGCACAGAGTTTACAAACACGCACTGCTGCCTGATAAGAGGTCTCACTGCACTCCAAGGATTTTAAAAGTGCCAAGCACTAAGGCTCCCTTTTTTGAAAGGGTGGTGTTCATGTTGTATGTTGGGATGTAATTTGGATTGTTTGGGGTTTGTTTTGTTTTTTTTTTTTTTTAATCCCCTCACAGGGAGAAGGCAATAACCCCTGACAGGATTCTCTTACAAAGTTCCTGAAGGCTACTTTCACTGTAGCCCAGAGCACCTTGAAAATAAGCACAAATATTTTTGAAATACCCCCAAAAATACTATCCTGACAAAGCCTACTCTGTGAAGGAAAAACACTTCCCTGCCAATAAGAATTGCCAGACTACTAAAACAAACACCTTCCTAGTAGCCACTTCACATTATTTCTAAACATCAAACAACTGAAGATTTGTCAGAGTTAATGTGATGCCCAAGAATACCTTTAAATCCAATTCAGCATATATTCAGTCTCTAAATAAACACAGATAATACTGGTTTGCATCCTCTCCAAAAAAAGTGGAGGAGTGCAGAAGTCATGCAATGCAAGTGTCCTCTGGAGACCAGCCATACACTGATTCTAAATACCACCACTGGAAGAGCCTATTTTAAAAGCATCTTGCTCTGTGGAAACTTGGGATTCACCCACCTGTGAATAGCATAAGATTATGTATTTCATCACCTGCCAAAGCATGTGGTTTTAAAGCATCTTTATGTAAATCAGCCAGGATTTCTACATGAATGTTTTTGTATACAGTTGGAATTAAAGACAGCTGCAGAAATATCTGGAACAAAACTGTCTGGATAATACATCAAAACCAAAGAAAATCAACTGAACAACAGTCTTGAAAATGCTTTATTGAACCGTGTGTCTTATTGTAATGTGCAGAAGATGTGTTTGAAAAGACTACAGCTTGAAAAATTTTTGAAAATCCTCAACAATCAATAAAAAAAGTCCCTACTGGGGTTAACTCTCAGGATAACCAGAGGCCTAGTGTAGTTTCCCTTGAAACATTTTCTGTTGCAGAGACTAAAAGAAAACAAACCTAGAACTGCTCTATGTGGAAACAATCAGGATTAAAGAAAAAAAAAAAAAGAGGAATGGAAGTTAAACTTGAGTCTATAGGGTTGCTTCTTTTGCTGCTGTTATTTTGGATTAGCATACACATCACAGTTCTGCTGAGAACACCACCTGGTGTTCAAGTCTGTAAGTTTACTCTAAAACACTAGCAATGCTGCAGAGATGTAAGGATACAGAGAAAGAGAGAGAGGGTGAAGTGAGAAAGATCTGGAAAGACGCCATTATGATATAAGCCTAGTTTAAATTTTCATCAGAAGCTGTGTGCACTTTTGTTTTTATAATCTAACTTTACATTTAAAAAAACCCCAAACACACAAAAAAAAGGGGGGGGGGGGGGGGGGGAGGTGGCAGAAAACCCTAAAACACCCTAAACAATGACAACACTATTTGATGGCNCAAACATACCCCTTTTGTTCTTGTCTTGGGGCTCTTACAAACTTCTATGCACAAGAACACCATACTCTTTGTTTTCCAAACCAGTAGCATTAACAGTATAGGCATGTAGGTGGCATGATTCAACTAAAAGGCTTTTTCAACTTTTTTATACCAGCAAAAATAACCAAAACAAACAATAAATAAAAGGTGCTAAAGTTAGCATTAAGAATTCAATTGTAATATTCTGACAATCTGGGAATCCAAATCCTCAAGCTCTCCTGATACTGACAGGTCTCTGCAAACTAGGAAGCAAACACATAAATAACTCAAAATAAGATTTGAGACTGTGAAAGGCTTTTTGAACTAAGACAACATGATCCAGGTTAACTCTTTTTTTTAAACACAGTGAATATATGAATTGTCTACACCTGAATAAAACATATTTAACAATTAAAAAATAACAACCACAGAAGGGGAAAACTTTAAACAAAAGTAAACATAATTTGATTTTAGGGCACACAAAAGCCCCTTGCAGTAGCTTCCACAGCAGTGGCCTTACTATTGTGTCTCCTACAGATGTGTAAAATGAAGTTCAACTCCACACTGGCTAACAGGGCAACATAATGGTCACATACAGCAAAATGCCACACCCTGGTCACGACAATATATCCCACTGCAGAGCTTCCGTCCTGTGCGGGAACATAATGATGTCATCCTGTCACATATTATCCAAAAGCTACTTTGTGGCCACAAACTGCTGGTCAGCACTAACCTTTTTGTCACATAACCTTTGAATAATGGGAAGGCTTTGGGTTTTATAGTTTTACTCCTTGTATTCAAATTTTTAAATGACAAGGTCACTGCAACTCATGCACGCTGCAAAAAACATCATGCAGTAGTTAAGGTAAACCATCCAAGCAGTTTTTATTCATTAATATTCATAAATACACACAGCAGCTTCATTAGAGATTTTTCATTTTTTTTCCTCTTCAGTTTGAATGTGGTGTATTAGGAGAGCCTTTTGCATGTCAAGGTACAGGACAGAGCATTTTGCTCTGCACTGCAGCCTACATTTACCTGCTAGAAGTAAAAATTAGTTAAGTGGAAATGATTATCATATATATCTTTTCTCTCTTTCTTTTCAATGTACACAATGTAACAAGAGTGACAGACCTGAAATTACAATCACCAAAACAAACCCAAGATAAGTTGTTGTCCACTTTCATTGGCAAATACAGCACAGAGGACATTGTCTGCAAAGTGGGATGTCATCAAAGAGGAGGTGGAGGAGGCTCATTTCCTTTATTACTCTCTTTTAAATTTAGGTTTTCTAAAGCAACATCTAGAGGCATAATATCTACACAGCCCATAGCACCAAAATCTGCAATCTCCCCCCGCTCATCCTCATCTGAGGAGGAACTTTCTTCCTGCATCAAAGTGGACAGTAGAAGCTCCTGAACAAACAGGCTGCAGTCTGCCCGTTCGCTTTCCATTGACTGACGCTCTGCTTCTGACATCTTCGGATCATTCAACCTGTACAGAAGCAAGGGAAGAGAAGGCAGGCAGTTGGTGAAAGCTCATTTCACTGATGACACTAATGGCAGGCACTGAAAGGCACTCAAAAACTACTTCTTCAGGGCAACCACTCCTGATTGCCCTTCATCAACATGTACAGACCTGGCAACCTCTGATGCCTCAGTACAACAGGCATGCATTTAACAAACCACCCTTTCCCTGTCACTACAACAGCATTCAAAGTGGGGCCTAAAGCTAGAGGAAAATAGAGAACTATTTGTGAGGTTTCCTGCTATTCAGGCGGCTTTTAGGGAGGGCTGTTGTGTGCAGATACTCATTAAATACCTGTTTTGATTCTAGGTCAACTTCTAAGATCACATATGCCACATAATACATTACTGTGTGCGTAAAGCCCAGAGATTCCCAAAGCACAACAGAACGTTCATTCCACCACTTCTCCCAAATTATAGCGTATGCCTTGATTGGCAAGGCAACTGCTCGCTCCAACTCTGAAAGTCACAATCTGTGACACTTGCAGGTACTTTGAATTAAGTTTCTCAAATAAAATGAGTTTCTGACTGAATGATGTCACATGTCTTGCACTTACAAAAATAAAGATTGACTGAAATGCAGGTTTCTTGACACAGGAGCTGATAAAATGCCCAGTCTGTCACAATACCAAACAGACAAACAAGAGTATGTATGGGGGGGCACGGCAGGGGAGAGGTGGAAAACATTTTTATTTCAGGTCAACAGCCAACCTTCTAAAAGAACTGGAATTATATGGTGGGTGACTCCTCTTTGAAATAACCCTGGAATCTAAATATGATTTCTAAACTAGGTAAGTATTCTGTTAATTAATGGCATCCTTTATTTGCTTTGTTTTCCAGTCTCTGAAACAATTAATATACTGTTCAACCTTCAGCTTTTACTAGAGATTAATTTCCCATTAAACAATACTATCTTCTGACTCTCTCCCTCTCTATTACAGCTCAAGTCTATATGCTTGTATCACTGGAAATGCACTTGTTTGTTGGAAGTAGTAGGGATAACAAGCACAATTTAGTTAAGACAGATTCCTTTTGTTCCTCTTGAAGTTGAGACACAGCAACTAATCTTTACCCATTGCTTAGGAGCAGACAGACAGCAGGTTTGAAAAGATACTACAAATGCAAACAAAAGCCCAGTATGTTGGCTATAGGCTTGATGAGGAATCTGGCAGAAGTCCCATGACTGGACTTTAAGTTATTTATGAGTTATAAATTATTTATTTCAGCCAAAACTCAAAACTAGACTCCTTTTCTGGGTTGCAGAAATCCACACTCAAGTCTAATTCTTTAAACGCATTCCTAGGTGCATGAAAAAAAGGTACTGCACACTTGTGAGATTGCCTCTCCTTTTTGCAAACACTAGACCACTACAGGATATTTCTGCAGCCAGCTCCTGGAGTTGGCTTTCCAAAAGCAGAGTAATCCCCTTTGGGCCAGCTTACAAACTGCTACTCCTGGATATTAAATTACCAGTTTTACTTTCATGCTAGAAATGTGGACAAAGCAAGTTTTATATATTACACATTCTGTGACCACTGTGGACGTCTACCATGAATATATTCTGCATGATTAATTAGCCTGCTAACTCAGATATATTTGATCAGACACTGCCTTACTAGGGCATGTGATTAACTCCAAACACTTATTAAGAGACATAGAGCTCAATGAAGCTATCAGGACTCAGGCAAACAGAAATGGTAAAAGGTAAATACACATAATAAGTTACCTTGTAAGAAGAAACTGGGAATTTTGGATAGTCTGCTGACTGTTTTCTGTGTTGGATGTGTTGGTTGTTGTTGTAGATTGTGTCAAAGTGGTATTGACATTGATCGTGTTGGTGCGTCTAGTTGCATTGCGTGCAGTCTCCAGTTGTTGTCTTGCTGCCTGTGCATGCTGTCGTTCCAACTGCAGTTGCATCTGCAGCTGCTGTAACTGAGAAGCAGAAGGGCCAGAGGAGTTGATCTGTCCTCCTGCAGAACGCCTCACGCCTGATAGCTGAGATAAGAGCTCTGCCAGGGAAGAGAAAGTTTCTACAATGAAAAATCTTAATGAGCATTACACAGTAGAATGGATACACCCTGAATTCCAGTGCACCAAATCCTTTTTTAAACCAATAAAATGAAAGAACAAAAATGCTGAAGAGCCCATGAAGCTCTTGAAAGAAGTCCTGGCATTCAATGTCTCAAAGGGTAAGGAAGATTGAGATTAATTGATGCAGATTTATTCCAAATAAGACGTCAAAATTTAATGCCTTCAAAATAAAGAGGAGAGCCAATCTACAGGGGCTGCCTGGCAAACGATGTCCTCTGCAGCAATTCTCTGAAACCTCAAGTCAAAATAGCAACTAAGAAACTACTTCATTTTGGCTTTGGTTGGTGATTTTATTTTCCTCTCAACAGATGTTCCCTCAAAACGCAGGCTTCACCTTCCTGGGATATTATATCCCAGAAGGGAAGCTGTGTTGCAGTGAAGAGAAGAATATTTAGTTTAAAAACTGAAGCATTGCCTCACATGAAAACTGGTCAAGCATTTTTGCTGTATGAATTTTTATTTCTGCCAGAAGTACAGAGAAGGCCTAGCAATTAAAAAAACTTCTGTCCTTAGTCCGTAAGTGTTCCAATTCTGAGGGAAGGAATGCTTAATTCAAAAAATTCTCTCTGGATGAAACTTATTAGCAGCAAATTACTGCTCTTGTGCATTACTACAGAATCTCTTCTACATCCTGTGTAGACAGTACTTCTTGTATCACCTGCTTGCTGTAGTTAATGCAAGGGCAGAGGAAGTAGGGGACGATATTGCTCCCGCCCCTCACCTCCTCATTATAAAGTTATTCCATAGGTCATGACAATTTTCCTTTCATTGCATTAACA
>VZTV01069092.1:1236-12151 GCA_013400875.1 Anhinga rufa
TCAGGGCAACTCTTGCCACAACCCTCCTAAAGTTTCACAAATCCCACATTCCCTCCAGCTGAAAGAGCAGCCAGGTTTCTGTCACTAACCGAAGCCACCAGCGTTTGTGTGACTGGCCATCTCCCGAATGAGGATTATTGAGGTAACGGGCCAGTTCCCTCACTGGTGTAAAGTGGCATCATGCCAATCATGACATACCAGCTAAGAATCCAGTCCATGTTTTTTTGCATCTCAATAGGCAGAGATGGAATTATTTTGTCTCTGCAATTATTTCTGACTAATTTCTGCCATTATACCTCTTTGCATCCAGCATACCCCTGGGGAAAAGTAGATGATTTCTCTGGTGATATCAAGCTAAGGCGCCAATCAAAACATAGGTTATTAATATAACACTGAAAAATATCTCTAATTAACTTCACAATATTTGAAATTCACATTCTGCTCCCCACACACCCACTTCAGTAGAATTTTGAAAATAAGTCAATTTTTGGAACAATCTGCAAATAACACTATTAATAACATTCAGTAAATTGATGGCACACCCTTCCTTGAATGGCTATGTTCACTCCTCACTCCATTTCAAAACCAGATGTAGCGGAAATAAGCAGCCCAAGAATGGACAAGGAAAGGTTTTAGATTCAGGGAAAGACTTCCATATGATATTGGTGAAAAGATTTGATTTAGTGAGAAGATCAGGAAGAGTGAGCAGCAGAGAGTATAGCGCATGTGTTCTTTTTTACCCTTTTAACACAGAAACAAAGGAACATCAGGTAAAGATGAATGAAAACAAATTCAAAACCAATAAAAAAAAAAAAAGAAACTGTTTCCTATGCAGCCCACAACCAAGTTATGGAGCTGATTGCCTCATATAAAATATCACTGATTTAAGTATTTATAAAGATCCAAAAAGGATTAGTCATTGGTGTTGATAATCAAAACAATAAGTTACAACAAAAAGATAAAAATATGGTTGGGCACGTGCCAAGTATTAACTGCCTGAGATAAAAATACCTCAAGTGCAAAATGCAGTTCCACAGTTGTAGGGTATCACGTAGGGTTTCTTCTGAAGTGCCTCGGCTGGCTACTGATGGAGGCAGGATATTGAACGAGAAGACTTATGGATCTGATTTGCTGAGGCAATTCATAATTTCTTATTTAGAGATTCTGAAGGCAATAGGTGAAGTAGCATGGTGGTGCCAGCCAGGGAGTCACTGAAACAGGTACTAAAAGCATTTTGAGCAGAGATGTCAGTGAATAAGGATTAGACACCTGAAAATGAAACATTCTTTTTTGATGGAAAAAAAGGAGTCATGTAATGGAGGAAGCTGAGGAACGTGTGTGTTACTGCTGCTCGTGTGTGTTACTGCTGCTCAAACTGTGTCCAGCACACAGAAAAACAAGATTTCTGGCTCCTGGCACCTTCTGTGTACACTAAAACTAAATACGATTTTGTAGCTGTTCAGCTGGGGCACACATAATGCCTACACACACCCACCCTTCTCCTCCATAGCAAAAAATTCATATCTCTGGTTCTCAATTTTGTTTCCAGAGAAATGGTGTCAGGCTGCCAAAAGAAGGGAAAACTGAAGATGGGCTGCAAAGTTTCCCTGTCCTGCAGAAAATTGAGATTAAAAGAAAAAAAAAAAAGTATTAAACTAGTTGTGCAGTGCAGAAAAGGACATTCTGCATTTTTTCCCTTCAAGAGTTACAGACAAGAACAGTGCATAACCTGGTGGCCAGAGCATTTTCCACTGATAGAGAAACTTAGGGTCATGTCTTTGTTCTGCCTGATTCAATATCTGATCAATTAGGCTCTCGTTTCAGTTAAAAGATCCTACCTTTTCTGAGATAGGTTTTCTGAGAAAAACGTCATCAAAACTGTTAAGCCCTTGGAAAAAATTTGAAATTTAGTGAAGAATTTTATTTCAAGAACAAGGCTTTCCTTCAAACAGACAGCAACCAGCTTTCATGAGGACAAAAGCTCTGAAACACCATTCAAGTATTTTGCTTTTCTTTCTGCACCAAATCCAGATACACCAGAACACCTCAACTCTTCAGTGTGACAACTTGTACTTAACAGCTTGTTCATCTTCACTACTGCTCTCTCCAAATTACTGTGGGCTGTAGGACACTACCAACAACCACAACATTAAAGTAGCCAGTGAAAGCACCACCAAAAAGCCCTTAGAACTCATCCTGAGATTTGTATTTATGAAATGACACAAGTCCTTTTTATTTTTCTAGTCACAGAGGCACCTCACAGTGTAGGGCAAAAGCAACTTAGTGTATCAGAACCATCTTCTTTATCAAACTTTGCTAGATACCAGTTCAATTTATGAACCTTCTTTCAGCAGTCACAGATTCTCATTATGAGCCATTATTCACCAAATGGTTCAAATAAACACACGCAGTCTGGATGAAAACAGTTTGTGGTAACTTTAGCTTTAAACATTCATACTGTTGTTCAGCCACTGAGGTCCATCCTTAAAGCTGGATTTTGCTCAGCAATGCTGCTATCACCTATTCGCAGGTGATAATATAAATCTTGGTGTCAATGGCACTCCTCCAATTTTACCAGCAGTTCCAAGGCATGTCTTTTGTAGCACAGAATATCGTAGCTGAAAGGTCAGTGTTGAGATGAACACACACCAGCTCTTCCCATTCGTGCCACTTCCAATGTTATTCCAATGTTAGCAAGTGAATGACAGAAAAGTTCTTTTTTTTTTTTTTTCAAAGTGACTCTCAGTTATATTATAGTCAAGTCTACAAGTAAGACTTTTTTTTTACTTTTGGCGTATTTACTAAAATCAAAAAGATCCAAACCTACTTATAAGTAGGTTTATAAGTATGACAAATTAGCATGGAATAATTTTTAGGACTACATTCTCAAACGGAAGAGGAATAGTAGATGTTGACACTGATTTCTGTTCAAGAAGCCCCCGCTAGGTTAAGGTGCTCATCAGGAACATGGGAGACACCTGGTTTGTCTACCTAAAGGAACATGAGCTGTCAACTCTCACCACCCAGGACTGTACCCCATCTCCTGCATTACTGGGTGGTTATTATGCAAAGTTCTTAGTCTTTCTTGTAGGGTGATCTTGCCTGCTTGCATTAACAAATATGCTGTGTGCCAAGAACCACAGCCCAGGTGTCCCACTTGCTAGATGAACATCCTAAGCTTATGTTACAAAATTATTTTTATACCCCTCATAAATAAAACCCAGTGCCAGTAGAGGAAAGGCGCAGCATTTTCCACCAAGCAATGGTTAAAGTGCCCTCCCAGGAGCTAACATCACTTTCCTTGAAGCAGAGGAAGAAATCAAAATGGATCTCATGCATCTATTGTTCAGAAAGCCTCTCCCACCACAAATCTCTCCTTTCCAAGAAATATGCAAGTATTTCATGTCTAATCAAAACAATATTGTTTTGAATGAAAAAATAAAGCCAGAAAAAATACATTATTTTTGCCTCCATCCCAACCATTTCTCACCACATAAGTTTTTTTGGTGTCCAAGACACAAGGTGCACTGGCTCCATGAGTGGAAGCAATAATGCAGCTGTATTAATGCAAGACAGAAAACACCAGTTTTCCAAGTGAGTGTACATGGGCTTACTGCTTCTTCATTAGATACGCTTCTCAGGAAACCCCAGCCTTTCTTCTCCCCATCTCTACAAAAAGTTGCGATGAGGTCTTCATGAATGTTTCCAGGATGAATGCATTCACATCAAAACACTTCCCTTTACTTCGACATGAGAGAATGTTTTCTAAAAATCTATAAAAGCCAAGGAAAGGGGACACCTCCACTTGTTTTCACTCTACAACAGTGGACTAGACTACATGGGGCCAGACAGAAATCATATTCCTTTGAATTCCCAGATTCTCGTCTCCCTTGCCTAGAACCTGTAACATGTCCACAGTCACTCTGGTACAGAGCTGTGGTATTTTCCTTACTGAACCAGCTTATTCTGTTTTTCCACTCCCAATTCAGTCCTTCTTGGTCAAAAGTTATCTTCAACATAGCTTAATAGCAAGAAACATTCCACAAAGGCTGCACAGCATTATTTTGTTCTTAACATACTGGGAAATGAAGTGTGTGGGTTTTGGATTCTAGGATGCAGACCATCTGTTAAACCTATCAGAGGTTTGAATTCTAATTTGCTGTTGATTTAAAAATAGTCCCAGCATTACCCTGTCATTTTCTGTAAATTATATATTATTTAGTTTGCCATTTTTAAATATTATAGCGTCTTCTTCTCTCTTCTCTTATGGTTTAATTTAGATTCCTTATCATCTGCACTAGTACCATTCTTCCCTCCCAGTAACCGATCCTCGCCTCTGTTCTATGCCAGAGAACCTACCAGACTACTCGCAGGCTTGAAAAAACTGGCTGGCTCAAAAACTAACGCTGGTGTTTTAAGCTGAATGCAACTTCACCACTGCTGCAAGATGTCATCTCTGTACAAAAAACAAAACCCAACAAAAATTTATTTATTCTGTGGATTTCATTAGTTTACCTACAGTCACCATACTAATGATATATCTTGCAGTAACTTGGATTACTACTTAAATGACCGGTAATTATGGTATCATTGCCACTGTATTAAACTGACAAGCTTTGGAAAAATTTTCCTAGAGAGCCTCAATCTGCATTTTTCAGGATTAAGATGGATCTCATTCTCATCTTTTATTTTTTGCACTGGACGCAGCGCATAGCATTGTGGACTCTGCCATGGTATTGCCTTCTCAGTCCATCCCACGGTGTTAAATGTGACCTATTTTCTCAGAATATAAACAAAAGGGCTTCAGCCCGCTCCTAATGGGCGTGCAAGAAGCTAGTTCTGCCAGATACAATATTGGCCTTTTCTGCTGAAATGGCTATTAGCTAAAGCAACAAAAAACCAGACGGTTTAATTGTATTGCGGATTACCTGGATGCTTCTGTAAAGCCCTACAAAAATTGCTTTTATTTGTATTTTTACACATCACAGAAATGCAAGTTGCTGTTTTCAGGCTCTGGTTGCAGCAGGAGACAACGCGGGCTCACCCAGGAAACAAGAACACAAACTGGGACTGATTTAGGTTTAAACAAAACCTGACACTGCAGATCCCCACCGGTGCAGCTTAGGAAGGGATGATACAGTAGAAGTCTGTGAAGAGCAGGACTTGTTATTCTTACTTGTTGTCTAACCCCAGCCAGGGAAAGACAGACTCGAGGTCCCCATTTGATACTCTTTCTAAAAAGAGTGGCATATATAGATATTTTATTTCCTGGCACATTCCTGCCCCCTCACTTCAGACATTTGCTAGGAAAGAGTACTTGGCCCAAAGGGGACTATGTGCATGCTCGATCCTATTAATTATTTGTAAAACACACACGTCTAAAGCAGTGATTCTCAAACATGGCCAGCATACAATAAATTTATTTCTCATTACTCAGTTGTATTTTGGTTTAGCTATCAAAACTGCAGCTGTCATGAATTTGTGTGGCTGCAGATGCGGCCACATTAAAAATTAATTGTGTACACAGGGCTACATACAAGCAGCTTCTGCCCCTGTGAATTCACAGGCTAAGCAGGACGAGGGATAGACAACAGGTGAAAAAAAAAGAAGAAAAACAAGGAAATAGTAATGTGACAATTCTTGGGAGTTTAGGCTGATTTCCCCCGCCCTATTTGTAGTCAATCCCAAACTAGGCTATCTTGGAGTTATCATCTCTGCATGGGCAGAGCAGCCCTACCTCTCAGGCACACTGAAACCAAACTCTAAACATCTGTGTGACATTCACTGTAGATTACTGACCTACTGCAAACTCTATAATCGCCAGGACAGTTCTTCCCCCAACATCTAAGTTTTCCTATTACAGATGACTAAACACTCAGAAAATCACCAAAAATCAAAGTAAAGGGATGTTCTTAGATGCAAAACCAGCACTGCATGCATCCACACGCTGAAATCAGCCACTGCCCCAAGTGCTCAGTGCCTCTAAAAATTTAACCAATTTGTCTCATCACAGTTTGTAGTGGTTTATCATGCAAGAAACTTTTAATATCTTTAGAATTATAGATCTTAGTCCTTTAAACCGCAAAGATCAAACGTCACAGTTTTGTCCTCTTTTGTATGGCAGCTTTAGAAGGGGCACGCTTATTATTACGTGTTTTGAGGATTACAACCAAGAACTATCATCTACTGACCCTAGCACTGGGAATGCCAAAAATTCCTGCCACTGAGCCTGTTAGTCACAGAGTCTCTGGACTGCAGACAAAGATCGGTGCATCTCCCAGAAGTTCAAATTACCATATTTTTCCATGCAATTTTAAATCTCCAGTTACAGATTTGAAGAACCTAACTCATTCTTCAGCCACTTTCTCTTTCCATGTCATAAAAACACAATATAATCTGACAGAAGTACTTGTCCACATTTAATGAAGATGCATTTGGAGTGAGGACTGAGGCTTCTAGGAAATGTACCACAACAAGGAATTCAGCGCCGCTGGCTCCTACTGCGCTTCAGTGAAGCTCGTGACAAAGCACATCTATACTGACAAACAAATTACTAGGGAGAAATCACCAATGAAAGTGTCATTTCACCCTACCAATCCTTCCAGGGAATTAAAGACCAAGAAAGTAAACAGAAAAACTAAAGCGGAAAACCCGAACAAGAACAGTACAGATAACAAGACCAGAGAAAACAAGCCATGCGGTAGTAAAACAGACAGTGGCAGCAACCTTTACAGAGAAGCAAACAAGGCTTTACCACTTGCTCAGAAGGGTTTTAATTCCCTTCATGGATCAGCTCAACATTACAGCAGCTTCTCCTAATACTTGATGTGCTGAACTTTAGCTGCATGCTGAAGGCTGGACCCATGAAAGCCACAGCGAGGGGCGTTTGGCAGGCCTGCTCCGCGGAACGCCATGCCCTGGCTGCTCAGCCCTGGCTGCTTGCTGGATACTCACACTGCAGCTGGAGCGAGCTCCTACAGCTGCCCCCATCCTCATTCCTGAGCTGGTATTTGCTTAATGTCAGAGACAGACACAAGAGGGCTGTGGCAACACATGGCGGTGGCCTCCGGCAGACTTTTTAAACCATAAGTGTACGTTAAGACTTTGTTTTGGCCAGACTCTCGTTTGGGTGGTTTATTTTTACTACTTTTTAATTACTCTAATTGAAGGGGGAATATTTCCCTTCATTTCTCCCATTTCAGCCACTTCACCTCCTCCCACCCGCTCCTCCCTTTTGAGCCTCTGCCTGCAAACACCACTGTTAGTCATATTTCTGTGTTACGCTGAAGGTTGGTCGGGCCTTCCCCTCCCTTCAATTCCATTGGAAAACAGGGAACAGAGAAGTTTCATTTACGCCCTTGGCTCGTAGGTTGACACACCCTACTGCTCATAAACACAGGCATTAGCTAAGTCCTCCTAATAAACAGAAGAGCAAAAAAAAGTCTGTCCACTATTTGTTTAAGGGATTTTGTGTTTACAAAAGGAGAGGGGAGCATATGTGAGCAAACCTGCTATTTAGCCCTGATTGAAGCGGGGTGAGAGCAGCCCAGAATAAGGAGAGAAAGGCTCTCCTCGCAACCCCTTGAGCCTTAAGAGAGTCCCCTCTACATAAAGGCTGACAACTATGCCCTGCACAGTCACCTGAACAATCCCTTACAGACCAGCATCATTGCAACTCTTGCAAATACTTAGCTAGAGCATTTTTTTTTTTTGCTGGATACTACAGCTAAGACCCAGACCTGCACAGTAGTCTTGATAGGGACTAAACTGGACTGATTTAATTGCTTTTGTGTATGCTTTCAGCTAAACAGCACAAAGCAATGCTCCCCATTCTGGCAGATGAAAGAAGGCGAAATACCTCCGTGCTCTCAGATCCTGTGGAAAGGAGCAGGCTCTTCCAGAATAACTCGGGAAGCATTCAGCACCTGCTTTGCTAATGCAGAACAAGCTTCCAAATCCCCTGCAGATTTTTTGCTCAACATTTGATATCCATTTTTCACATCCAATTATTAATCTGCATATACTGAATTCTTTGTTTTCTGCAGATCTCCCTGATTATTTAAGCCCTGAAATAAGAAGGCAGAAAATGAGAGAGAAAATGAAGATCTGATTCCCAGATGGATGCTAAAATTGGGAGGGAGATGGGGGCACACAGACTAAGTCATTATAATTCAGGGTTTATTTCTTGTACTGCAGCCTTACTAAACAAACATTTGGATCAGAAGAGGCAGAGTAGTTTGGGATTTAGTAGTGATTTCCATGAATGACCCTGATTTATTCCAAGTTCTCAACACTAAAACCTCACATTTCAAGGTCTTCTCTCTCCTCTGCTATTCAGGACCATTGGCCTCATTTTACATTTCAACTCTTAAAGGAAGAGCCATACTTCAACAAATTATCACTACTGATATAATGGAATACCTTTTATTTTTAATGCCATTGGGATATGCACTGTTATTGTCATTCCCAAAAATAGTGACAGTGAAGAAGTCTACCAAATAAACTCAGAGATCAGTTTGTGAAAAGACACTTCTATGGATAACCTCAGGTTCTTCTCGCCAGGAGAAGAAAACTCTCATGCAAATTCTTGTGCAAAACTGTCTTTTCACTAATGTCTTTTGAATTTTCACAAAACCCCCAAATAAACAAGTCCATTCCTCTTTTAAAAATGTTTTCATTTTCTGATAAGGAATCGGATCCTGAAAAGGTCAGAAGTGGTACCAGCAGATTAGTAGGTGCTTCCACTGATTGCAACTGGGTTATGCAAAACACATCTCATTTCCTTTGAGCTCTCAAGCCAAGGTTTGAATACAGAGAGTGAGCAAATATAGAAGCACAGCTGCTTTAAGCTTCCTCCGATCCTCACTCATAATGCATAAGTGGTGCTCCTGCACCAAACTGCACTGCGATCAAAACCAGCTGATCCTGAGTTTATCAGAACACTACTGTTTAAACTGCACTTGAGTTTTTACATTTTCCCCTAGTATATTTTATGGGGGCCCTTGTAAATCTGATAAAATGCTGGAGCAGCTATAGCTACTAAGTGTTGCTAATGTTTCCCTTCACAATTTTTTTCTGATGCTCTCCACTGCCTCGTGTGGTCACTGGGGTTGACTGACTAACTCAGCTCAAAAGGAATCCTTTATCTCATTCTTCCCTTGGTTCAATGGATCAGAGACAGACACATGTAACACCTTCCATGTGCATATCCCAGCGTGCTTAGCAGTCACTGAAATCAAATGAAATAATAGAACAAATTGCAAAGCAAGGCAAATTAAATAATTCTTTAAGACTTTATTTAAACATACTCAACAACTCAAAACAGCATGGGAGGGCATGGGGAGGGGACGGGGAGGGGAATCCACTATTAGATTAATTCAACTGCTTTATTCCACTGGAGAAATTAAAAAAAATTGGGGGTGAAGGCCTCGCTAGCCAGATGGTATATAAGGTAACACACTGACTCACCCTGAGTAGTTTCAGGTCACGTATCACCAGCTTAATTGATGGAAAAGATGACAATTTTTAGTTCCGAGCTTCAGGAACCATGTTAACAACCGCCTAGAAACTCTGAAGTGAGTGTCCAAGATCAGCTACCAGTCTGCTAACCCTGCCTGGCTGCCTATGGACCCAGCTCACTGTAGCTGCATCATTCAGCCACCGCATGGGCTGCGAGCTGATCTCTTGTGAAGAAAGAGCTCAGGAGAGATTTCCTACATGGTAAGTTCTGATTTGATCATCATCTGCGTTCAATAGAAAAGCACCTACCACATGCAATGTGTTTAAGATCAGATCATTAACATCTAGTTCAAACAATGCTGTTTGAAAACTCCTTGGGTATCAGTTTCAGAAATCTTTCTCATGGTTATAACCCCTTTTAGCTCACAGGAGACTTCAGCAATGAGGTCGTCTGCCATGGACTAGATTGCAGGGTTTTCCCGATGGCAGCAATGTGAAGCACGTGTCTTTTCAAGGCTACGTTGCACTCCAGCAGTGACTATCAGGTAATATTTACAGGAGTTGCTGTTCTAAGCATGCAGTGATTGTGTACTCTGTTACTCCATAGCACTAAGTGTGTCCGGTTCACCTTACATGGCAGAGACAACAAGCCAAACTGTTAAATTGTCCTCCTTGAACTTACAAACCTTTCCAAAGCAACATCTCTGCACATGAGCAGATTTGCTCCAGCTGAAACGGCTCTGCTTATCCGTGTTAAGCCTGCCATGCAGGAGACCATTTCCTCTTATTTTCCCCCCATAAAAAGTTAAATTATTTAAAAAAAAAAAAAAAGAAGAAACATTTTCTTGAGTGGTTGCAGGTCACTCTGGATCAGTGAGGTTTAACTTTAGTGTGTTGTGATGAAATATTAATACCGAGTCAGTGTGTTTATTTCTTCAAGCGTCTGGAGCCGCCGAGTGTTTATGCCTCAAGATTAGCAGGAAGTGTGCCCATGCATAGCAGCCCTGTACTTAGAAAGTCCGAGATTTCAACATTTGAAGACTGTCCACAGCAAATCAGCTGCATCGGATTGTGTGTCAGTTCTGCTGTGAGACAGAGAGTTGTTCCCACGAGATTTCAATCCCATAACGAACCAAGAGATTGTCAGGTTAATAACAGTGTTAGAAAGGCATGTCTCAGTCCCTTCATTTCCACTGCAAAGTATTCAGCTTATCTGGAGCAAGCAAAATTAGGCCATAAACTTACCACCAGCAGCCGAGATGGTAAGAGGGTCCCAATTTATTCTTTGTGACAGCAAAGACCCTCTGGTCAGGTATAGCTTGCTTTGTGTTTCAGCATCTAAGACATTACCTGTTAAAAAGATAGAGAACTCTAAGTTTTGAAAAAAACATATGAACTCCTCATATGGTAAACGGACACCATTCAGTGGGTTATAAAAGACTTCCTGCTAATCTTG
>VZTV01069093.1:4518-41357 GCA_013400875.1 Anhinga rufa
TGGCCACCATGCAGTGCACTGGCTGGATGGCATGGGGAGAACTGGCTTAGCCTGGTCCATGCAGCCCCAAAAAGCTCTTGGCAAGCCCTGCTGTTAGAACAATTTTCAGCATGAAATCGTAGCATGGAAACAACTGGCTGCCCAGAAGGTGACAGCAACTGGAGGAGACGAGCCAGCCCTCTGCCATGCTGACGCACTGCCTGAGCCCGGAGATGTTTTGGCTGGCGTGGGACACCCCGTAACGGGATGCTGGTGTGCACGGCCACCAGGTCATCTCCCCCCGCCCCCCCGCCCGCCGCTCGCTCGGCTCTGAAATCCGCTTCAGCAAAGCATCTCAGGCCCCAGATGTTCTGCAGCATGGCAAACCACCCCGGACCTCCCGGCGGTAATGCCAAGCTGCCTGTCAGCAGGCTGAGTGATTCAGACTGTGGGAAGGAAAAAGATGCTTCCCGTTAGGAGTGGAGCAGTGACATTTCCCCCGTAGTCCCCCAGGTGCCCATCTGCAGAAGGGCAGGGAGGCGTCAGGCAGATGCCAGCCCAAATAAATACAAGGCGAGTGGTCCCCCGGGACCCATCGGGGCTCTGCCAGCAATGCTGGCTGGGCCCCGAGGATGGAGTCGGGAGGAGGGGCACTGCTGGTGCCGTGGTTACTAATGAACAATTTTAATTTCTTCCATAAACAGCTAATAAAGCTCATCTCTCTCTCCTTCTCTCTAATGCACCATTTATTTCTCGCTTTGAAAGGCGATCAAGGAAATTCGCACAGAAGAATGGGAGGGGGGGATTTGATGCGAAATGTCAGCGCCGCCTGATGAAGCCTAATTCTCCCTCTGAGCAGCTGCAGCAGCATCTTCACGAACGGGGCTCTAAATGAGAAAGAGCCCGCGGCTTCCAGCGGCCGGGGGAGCTGACGGCGTCAGAGCCTGCCCTGGGATGCTTCCAGAGCTGATGGTCCACCCCGGGCAGCAGTTTTGTTCACAGCGATTATTAGAAAGGCTCTCCGGACGGGCATTACTCGTTGCGTTGGAGAGGGACGGGGGCGTCGTTACTTCACAGGACAGGGGAGGAGCGATGCCCATCCTTTGCCCTTTCACCAGCTCAGCAGCTCCTGGCCCTCACGGGCTGGGTTTTCTCCCGACTGGCCTGGCGTGCCCATCACCCCAGGGCTCAGGCTGGGCGCCTGGTGCATGGTCCCTCTGTGCCAGTCAGCCGCCTCTTCCACTTCCAGCCAACGATGAGCTTTGCAAATGCCAGCAAAAGACTCGGGGAAATTACTTGTCCTCATGGATTATGATTATCTTTAAAGTTTCTGAAGGATAATTATCATCATGTCAAGAGGCTGATGGTAATCTCATGATGCCATACTCACTAGTGGTGGAGAAGAAAAACACAGAGCTAATTACCCAGGAATAACTACAGAGTGTCGAAGACGGCATCTCTAGTTGCGCAGGACAGAAAGAGGTTTCCGAAGCCTCTGTAGCTTTGTTTTGCAGGACAAACAAAGCATGTAAGTGGCTGAACAGTGGACATAATGGAAATACAAGTGTCCTGCTAAGAAACCTGTTAGGCCTGTGATCCACGTGTGAAACGCGGTGCTATACGCACATGAGATATTCTGAAATATCAGAGAGACATCCCTTTTCATCTCTGAGGTCTGCCTGGGGACGAGGCGTGAGACAAATATTTGCACCATCTAATCTAGATTGTCAGTTCTTAGCAGGGCAGAGGAAGGAAGCATGTAAGGAGGGCATGGGAGGAGATCTGGAGCTTCAGACCCACCCAGCGTTTGAGTGTCCGGGAGGACACCCGTGCAATTAAAATGCAAACTATACAGCAATATGGAGGCTGTAACTTCTGAAGCCCAGGGAAGCGTCATGGCTTAAAGGACTTGACGGGACTGTGCTCCAGTGCCAGTGCTCATTTCTGGTCAGCACAGTGGGAGAGTGATGTGGTTGCACCGGGAGAGGGCCAACACCCGGCACGAGGCTTAGCTGGAGAAACGGTGAGTACTTAGCTGCCAGAGAGGGCGATTAAGAAATATTTAAACTAGCTAGGCGTTATCATGAAGTTAAGCTTGAAGACCTACTTGCAGCTGCCAGGCGGCGGGGACGTGGTGGGGGTCTGCTGGGGGCACTGCTGCGGGGCTGCGGGCGTCGCTGCTTTAGCCGCCTGCCTCGCATCTGACCACGCGTGCGCAGCCTTCCGCAGCGTTCGGGGCTCCTACTGACACGCTTTGGGCTGCTTCTGAGACCATGTCCATTATTTTACTGGGGAAATGATGAAAAACGTTTTCACTTGTGTTATATCTGCTCCCCCCCTCCCCGCCCCAAATCTTTTCATTTGTTGTTCGGTTGTTTATTCTCCAGTGTAAAACTCTGAATTTGGGAAGCGATGCTGATTGCCTATGGCCGAGTATCCCGCCCTGTGATAGTCATGCTGGATGTATCTAACGTCCATTAAACACCATAAATCTGGTCCTGATCATTCTATAGAAAGATCTATAGATTAGATACAGATTTCTGTAGATCTTTCTGTAGAAAGATCAAGGGCATTCGCAGGACCCGAGTTACTTGAATGGCTAAATTCTTGTTCTGCACAAGTGTGTAACCATTCCTTAAATCCGTGAGGCCCCATCAAGCCTAATGCAAGTTAATTTAAAGATGCCAGAATACTGTGGATCAGACCTGTGGCAGTTTTAAGTGGCCTTAGATTATATAAAGTAAGCAACTGTCATTCACCAGTTAGTTATTTCGCAGTGCGTGTACAGAAGAGCCGGGGCGTACTTTGTAATATTCAAGACAGAAATTATGAAGCTGAGAGAAGGCTGCAAATAACTTTCTGCTAGTATTAGCTCAAAAGTTTTAAATGGTTCCTCCAGATGCACTTGAGCTCCCTTTTTGAGAACATTCAAACTGCTTTCACTGGCATGGATGTTCAAAAGATCCCAAGGGGTCCCGCCGACGTTTGGTGTCGGTACCACACACATGTGCGCACGCATGCACGCACAGAGCCAGGGGTCACAGCCCCATCTGACCCAGCGCTGTTAGTGGGTGCAAGGGTGAATCCAGGGACAGAAAAGACCATCCCCAATACGCCTGCGCCGTGCTCTCATGGAAACAGCGACCTGCCTGCAGACATCCCATAGGCTGGAAAGGAGGCAAAATTTGTCAGGTGAATTTGTCAAGCAGTGGTGATAATCATTCATTTAGCCTGTAATGACATGGCACTTACCATGTAATAACCTGGATATTGCATGGAAATTACCATGTAATCCAGTGCTCGGTAGCTGCCATATTGTCAGTGGCTGCATGGTGATTTGTACCCTCTCATTTAAAGCCCTGAAACTGCTATTATTATGGCAACAAAGCAGCAGATTCACAGTTTGCCAAAAGGAGTATCTCCAGAGGGATGTTATGAATAATTAGGCAGCCACGGTGGTTTTGGATAACATCTTTACCGTAACTCCATTAACTAACAATTGATTGCTTTCCTAGCTCTGACTTGCCTCCAGTGTTTCCTACCCAGAACTCTGGTGTCCCGACAGTCAAGACACGGTTCCGCAAAGGCAAGCAGATCAACAGCAGGATAATTGCTCCAAGGGTAGGCGCCTGAGAAGCGGCATCCCTAAAGAGGCCGGCAGCTCAAGCAGGCCAACATTTGCTGAGATGCAGGAACTCCTGCAGAAGTTTGGGGTCCCTGTTCAGCTGGTGTAAACTGGCGCTCTCCCCTGATTTTGAAGGAACACCACCGGCAGATGCTGGTGAAGAACCGGCAGAAGGTTTGACTGGCATTAAGGACATGCGAGTGCAAATTGCATTGGCACAGCCGTTACAAATCAAGTGGGCTCAAAATTGAGGCAACCTTCTCTGGGCCAATATCCAGGTCCAAATACCATCCTCAGATCTCTCTGTCCCCAAAAAACTCTTTTACAGCTTACAGGCGATCGCTGAGCATGGTCCAAAATTGACCCGTGTCACCTTCAAATGCACATCCTCAACTTTGCCTTTGGCGTGATAAATTGTGATCCGCTGTAGTCACCATTGCACTGATAAAGTGTTATTTTTAGATGGAAAAAGTATGAGGTCAGAGTTAATGTTTTGCATTTGTCAACGGGAGGAAGACATGGCCCACGCTGCCCTCCTGCACTCTCACTCATCCCTTGCCCCTCATAATCCTCCTGACCCGCTGGTAACCCCCTCCCACGGACGCCTCCCCCAGGCAGCTCACCCTCCTCCCGGAGGTGCTTCGCTTGCCAAGGGGCTGGGCAGCAGCTCTGCGCTCTCCCCTCTGCCCGCTCCCTGCCCTTTCCCGGGTAGCTCAGACCCTGCTCCTCTTCCTCGCCTCCGCTCTGGCTCCCAGAGCCGGCACGCCAGGCTGGCCGGCGCGGTCGTCTTCCGCTTTCCCTTGGAGGTTATGATATATGGAGAGAGCGGCTCTTCTTGTGTTGTTTGCTATATAAACTTTTAAAATGCCCTGTGCCTGCGACGTGAGAGGGATGAATGTGTGTGGGAGGTTTGCAGTTTCTAATGATTGAGATTCTTTGGTTGGAGAAGCCTAAACAAACACCATAACCTCAGGGGAAATTCTGCAAAGTTTTAGTTTTAAGTGTTTCCTCTAACAAAATAACTGTTCAACCTAGAAAGCTACCAGAAAGCATTCCTTTGGCTGGTGGAGGCTTCGTGAGCCGAGCCTGGAGACAGAACTCGGGCTTTAAAGCGTGAACGCAGAGAACTTTGTCCCTACTTTGAGTGCAAATTGGCAAGTGCTCCACGCTACAGACTCACCTCTGGTTTGCTTTCCACCAGAGTAAGTCAAGGAAAATTCGTCTGGCATAATTTCCCCTATTGGAGGACGTTGGGCTCTATAGGATCACACCTATGAATGTCCCAGGGTTAGTGTAAGGACGAGGTGAGCTTGCCTGGAAAGGGGAGAGCCTTGAGCATGAACGCTCATCCATCGTGCACCCACGGTCTCACCTGGTGATGGAAAAGGTGTCCCCAAGCCCCATCTCCTCCCTCGGTCTTTTTCAATTTCTCTCACCCATGTTTTTGGGTTTGTTTTAGTTTTTTTTCCCAGAAAAAAAAAAAAACAAAACAAAAAACCACATTGCTGACCTGCTTAAATATCTCTAAAACTACCACTTTTAGAGGAAAAAAAAAGCTTTAGTGAGTAGCAGATATGCCAAAATGGAGAAGTAAGCGAAAGTATGCTTTTAACCTCAGAACTGTTTGCTGGGTAAGACTGGAACGGAACCTCAAAGCGGGCTCCAGCTCTGCAGTCACCCCGCAGACCCACCGTTTGCCCTTCCCGGCCGGTGCTGAGCAGGGCTGAGCCTCACAGCCGGGGGCACCCAACCACTCTCACGTGCGCGGAGATCCGGAAAAACTATGTCCCGCTTTGAGGAGTGGTGGCCATCGGATGCTGAGACCAGTGACCCGGATCAGCCCCGGCATTTCGTGCTGAGCAGCAGGATGCAGGTTCAGGAATGATGCAGGAGAAGAACTTTTCAAGTCCCAAGAACAGATTAGTGTAGGAAAACCCCTTGGTTCCTTCGCTGGGGTTGGACCAGGAGTCACAGCATCTCCACTCCGGCCTGTGGCTTCTTCAGCCAGAACAGATTTTCTGCACCCAAACCGGCTTCTCTTATAGGAAGCTCTGCAACCAGCAGTTATTGTACTTTGTCAAGTGGTTTTCGAAAAGCAATCCACATTTATTAGCCAGCTGGATTAGAGAAACGATGTTCTTGATTCTAACTGCCAGCTTAGCCAAGCCATCATCGAAGACTAGAATAACTTATCACATTCCTTTCCTTCCATGCCACAAAGAAGCGTTCCTTTGCAGACTTTATTTACTTCTGTTTGCTGTGTGTCTCTCAGATAAATCACTGCTGCATTCAGACTGGCCATTTGACTCCAGGTTACAGCACCAGATACGGATCTCTCCAGTGCTCTCCCTTTCTCACGTCCTCACAGAAGGATGAAGAAGCTGAGACATGCACAGTCAACATGAAGTTTACAAAATCACCTCAAGCTAATTGTGAAAGCTCATTAGAGAAAGGAAGGGACGTCCTGTCTATCATACATCATCTCTCTGACCTCCTCTCCCCACTTTTCACAGTCCTAGTCCGGAGACAGGAATCTTCCTCTTTACCTTCATTGTATTAATCCACTTCATTTTTTATTCTGTCAAGCCTTCCAGCAGGGACGTAGAGCAACAGAGAGCTCTGTGGACAATATGCGAAATGCAAACAAAATTATCCATGTTTTAGCTGGAGATTTTTCGTGTCGCAGCTACATTACTCCAAAGTGGAGGGGCTCCTATGTCCCTCCCCACCCCTGCCATCGCTGCAATACCCCAGGCCTTCCCCAGGCTTGGGAACCTGCCGCAGTGCTCACCCGGCCCTTCCCAGAGCCAGTTTCCTCGGGAGCTGGGGTGCCGATGGGTCCCATGAAGACACCTGCCTCCGCGAGTGCTTTCCAGGCAGGACGACCTGCGTTTGATTGCTCTTTGAGCCAGGTTACCAGGGACCTGCTGTTCACTCCACCAAAACCCATACTTATTCCCATTCCCACGGGGTTTTCCCTTAATTGAGCTGCTGACTGCGTTAGCCTGGGGACTGGAGTATTGATTCAACAGCCACTGAGATGAAGGAGCTGAACTCAGGGCTTTGCTATTTACAGAGCCATGCATCGTGGTAGGAACTTTCCAAAACGAGGACCCACATGAGCTCATTGGGATCATTATTTCCTTGGAGGGAGAAGAGAAACCTTCCATCTTCCTGCCACACCTGGAATAAGACAGATCCCTTAACTGCAGTTCATGGCTTCGCCTCCCTCCTTCCACCTGCATTCACATGCATCTTACAGCACTCGTAGCAGCACCGCAGCTGAGGGAAGGGAAATATTATTTCTCGCTGACATCCCTCGCAGTTGCCTGGTCCCTGACACCCAGAGGGCTGGGTCACATCTGGAGGAGCAGCTGCAGGACAGCTCAGACCTGGCAGCAGCCCTGCGCCCGGCGCTGCCCCCTGTGCCAGACCCAGCCGGAGGGAGCACCCATCTCTCCCGCTGCCTTTGCAGCTCAGTAGAGTTTTCCACATCATTTCAATAAAACTATTGAAATTGTTAAGTCCGGGCAATTGCTAGAAACCAGCAGAGAAGAGATGTGGGAAGGGAAATTTGAAAATGGACAAAGTCTTCCAAAGCTAAAAAAAATAATGCAAGAGCATGCAAGGGCTCAAGCCAATGGGGATATTCCTACAAGTAAAGTCATTCTTAATCAGGCGCACCTTGTAATGCTTCTAAACCAGTGTCTGATAGACCATTTCCTCAGCAGCAGCAGCCTAGCGTGGAAAACAGACATTTCCACGTTGTCCAGCAGTGACCCTGGAGCCAGGCGTCCCACGGAGCAACCCCGTCCCCACCCGTCAGAAAGGGAGACCTTGTCAGGGCGAAGCAGCTCCACGAGACACTCCGGCCCCTTCGCCGGCCGGGACGGCTGGCGCATTCAGACTGCAGCTCCCGTGGGCTGCGTTTCTAAACTAAACTATCGCCACGAGCAAGCTTCTCCCAGTACACCTTTCTTTTCAAGGCAGGAGCGGGAGGAAGGAAGGAGAAACCCGTGCACTTTGTAACCAGCCCTAACGGCCACTTGTCATCATTTACTTCCCTGAGTACAGTCACATGCGCACACACAGGCTCCTGCAGAGCTGCCCTCAGACCTGCTTCTTTCTCTCATTAAGGCTGGGATCTGCTCTGAAAGCGTCACCCGGAGCAGTAACGGGTGAGCCACGGATCACCTGCAGCACCGCTTCAGACACTTCAATCACTGCAAATTTTGGAAGTCAGCTGAAGAGCGTTCTTCTTCCACAACCTCAGGCTCTGCAGACTTAGGCTAGAAATTTTGTTCTAGCTTTCTTTGGGAAAGTTAAAAGATTTCTCATCTATCTTCTGTTTAGAGGAAAATAAGACAAGGCTATTAGAGCTGGCTGCAATACAAAATTCTCATTCAGCCAAAAATATCACTGTTTCAGAGTTTTCTTTCATCCCATATTTGAGCAACAGTGTTAACAGCTCCAAATTTCCAACGAAATAAAAATTCCAAACTCCTGCTATAAACACTGAAAAGCCTTCTCTAAATATTTTGCTTCAATGAGGCTAGAGTGTTTCGCTCAGCTTTATCATTTAATAAACTCCAGCATATTATAAGGCATGCATATTGTAAGACATCTTGTTGCTCAGTGACAAAGCCAGAACACGATGCTCCAGCTGAGGGACCTGGCGTGCTCCCACGGGGTGTCTCAGAGACCGTGAATGCTGCTGACACCCTCAGTGCTTCCTAACTTCTCCCTTGGTTTTTGATCCTTTACTTTTGAACTTTTACACAGAGGTTTTGTTTCCTCCGGGGAGATGGAAAGGCACCTTCGGCTGCTGGTGGTGGGAGAAGCAGATGCGCCGCAGCCCCTTCTAATTTAACGCACGTTGCAGGGTTGCATGCTGCCAAGGCAGTAGATCTGAGGACCCAGGAGCTCAACCCAGCCCTACAACAACTGGGGGGAGAAAAGCATCCCACTGAAAATGCTCTGACTTCCTCTGGGAACAGCTTTTGCAAATGTCTGAATGAGTCATATTGTGAGGAATGGGGCAGGCAGAGAGAGCAGATAATTGGGAATGTTTCCCATGAGGCAGATGCCTGAAATGTGTGCAGAGTGCATGCACTGTGCAGACGCAGAATGTGTAGCAAAAATGAGAATGAAGTTGGCTGTATTATCTTGAAAACAGTTTCATTTCCATTTCAATTCCAGGTGAGGGAGGGAAGTCAGCACCTTTCTCATTTCAGCCAGTCTGGGTCTCATCTTACTTGTGAAAGTTAAAGTTCATCCATCACCCATGCCCTGAGGGCTGCGTGCCAGACCAATTATTCATACTTAGCAATGACTTACTCCATGGAGAGCCCCAGTGAAACCAATGGGGTGGCTCAAAGAGCAAGGTACTATGCAAGCGGAGGGAGAGCAGCAGGCTCTGCCCTTCAGTTTATTGTATAAATTCCCACAGGTTTCCCATTGATTTACATGAGCATTTCTCCAGCCCGAGGGTCTCGGGGTGAGGCTGCTCTCTGTGTGTGTCTGTGTGTGCTGAGCTTTCATGCCTCTGTTTACACATCAGGCTTCCTATTCTCAATTTTTCAGTGCTATCACTAATCCTGTTTAATTGAGGCTTCCTTTTGATTAATGGGGACAAGCGTGGGGTGTCGGCAGTGTCAGAGGGCAGCCGGTCCTTCTGTAGCTTGCGAAACGCTGGTCGCAGCAGGAAGAGACAGATGCCAAATCACTTTACGTGAAATAATTTGATAACAGAAAAAAAAAATCAGGCACAAGGAAACTTCAGAAACTATAGAGCAGCAGGATACCAGCCAGGGGATGTCTGCACTGTCCCTGCTGCCCTTTGAAACACTACATTTGGGATAAAGCCTGGGGAAAGGCATGGGAGAAAGCCACAGCCCATCGCGTAAAGCCACATTTCCAGTAAACTGTCCTGTCAGCCCTGACGGGATCTCGCAGGTTCCCAAAACAGCATAAACCATCTCCTCGGCAAAGCACCGTCCTGCTGTGCACGCACCTGCCAGATGTGCTCTGCTCTGCCGTGTAATCGCCTTTGCCCGGAGAGGCCGATGGAGAGCTGGTGCCTCTGCCCTGCACCGCGCAGGGCCGGCGGCGGCTGCGGGCACACCAGACCTGCGCCCGGGCACGGCTCCAGCCCACGGCCCCGGGGAAAGGCTCTGCTTTCTGCTTCAACCCCGTGACGCTCGTGCATGGGACTGACCCCTGCATTTGCACGGAGCTCCGACACGGGGTGGTCGCCGTGCCGCAGCACTACCAGGCGTAAATCCAACCCGCCGCGGGGATGCTGAGCTGGGTGGCAGAACTCACGTGGTCACATCTAGCAAATAAATGTCACAAAAGTTGTGATTGCTTAGCAGCCTGCTCTTGCTGCACCGTGTGGGTGACAATCCTCTTCCGCTGCCTAAGAGGGCATCATCTAAAAACCAAACCTTCTCGTTTATCCAAAGCACTGTGATTTCCCCACAGTTGCCCAAAATGTGGTATTAATTATTATTGTCGTTATCACCTGCTTTATCACAGCACGCAGCTACCTCATGTGCCGGGGCGACACGGACCCGGGGGCTGCCCGAAGCAAGCGATGGCTGATACCTCCAGATTATTCCGCTCTAAGTATGAGGCAGGAGGGCACAGAGGAGTAGAGAGAAAGGGAGCAAGGAGAGAGCATTGCCTCCCCGGGCAGGCAGCAGTCGGGGATATCCGTGCCCATGTTTTGTATAGCCAGTGCAGCGGAGGAGCCCTTTAGCGAGGGACCTGAAGAAGCACTATCAGATATCTCCAGGAACCTCCTCCACCTGAGGGAAGATGAAGAAATACAGGGTTGTTTGAAAACGTTGATAGTGAATGATAAAAGCTGGTTATCGCAGGTTGGAAGAGGCAGAGCTGATCCTGCACTTCTGTCCGAGAGAGTGATGGGCGGGAGCGGGCTCTAGGAGGGGCTGATAGATGAAGACAAACACCTTTTAGGATGGGAGTGAAAAGGTGGATCCAGTGAGGAAAAGGAAAGCTATAGCTGGCTGCAGTCCCAGTGAAGGGCCAGAAAAATTATCTTGGTAACAGGCTTCTGGATGGATATTAGCAGGCTACCCTCCCATTTGTTACGGCTTGAGAAAAGGATGTGTCAAGAAACAAGTCGTGAAAAGATAACAGCCTGGAAGCCTCAGCTGTGGATGGAGAGGCAAGGTCATGCCTCGGAGTTATGAAGTGAGGCGCAGAGGTACGCTGGATGCGCAGACCTGAACCAGGGTCTGACTCAGAGACGATGCCCAAGTAATGGGGAAAGGCTGGGGCAGCGCATGCCTCCTGCTTCTGGGAGAAGAAAGGCAAAAAGTGCCTTTATGGACTCGTAGGTCACCGATAAGAAGGAAACCCAGTATCACAGTCAGAATTTCAATCTGCTGAGAACATACATGGGTCTTCACGGGCCATGTGCTGAACGTCTGATTCCCTCTCACTTTCCCCGTCACGCTCAGGTCTCCAGCCTGCTCCTCACCGCCTGTGCTTCTCCAGCCCGCCTTCGTCTCCACATCCTCCCCTCCCCGCTGTGCCCCTGCTCCTCTCCTTACTGCTCTCCTTCCCCTTAAACCCTTTCCTCGAGCCACCCACCGTGCATGGAAGCACCCTCCTTTCTTCTTTCCTGAAAACAACCCCAGGCAAAACTTCGAGCCAGGGACAGCAGTTCAGGTTGCTTCCCACCGAGAAAAATACCTGTCCCAGCAGGAGCCCGACCCCTTCAAAGTGCCTGAAGATTCTTGCTTGGTGTGAAGCAGACTGAGAAGACACTGAGTGAGAATCCGGCTCCTCTGAAGTCAGTAGTAAAATCAATTTTGACTTCAGCAGGGACGGATGTTTACCTGGAAGAAATATTTCTTCCTCTGAGTTGTGTGCAGCACTCATCAACCCTGAAGCACAGGGTAAATAACAAATAATACACAGGGATTATTTTTTTCTTTTTCTTTTTCTTTTTTTTTTTGAAAAAAGACCCTCTGCTTGGCTTCAGTGGGAGCTTTGCTATAGGCGCGGGGAAAACTAGACTAGTGCTAAAGGCAGGAGGTTTTGCTGCGCCAGCGGAAGGGCAGGATGCCACCTCGGCTCCCCCTGCACCCCCCTGCCTTCCCTCTGACTCTCACCCTGTAACCTGGGACAGCAGAACAATTCTCTATTAATCACCGCTAGTTCATCAAAAGCTGGTGGCTCGCGTTTCCAGGTGATAATGGGACTGCACAGAGCGTGGTTACGGGCAGGAACAACCCACAGACCCCCCTTGGCACCCCCTTGGCTCCCCGGGGTCCCGGGGCTGCAGAGGAGCCGGCGCGGAGGCCGTCGCATCCTGCATCGCCCGCGGCCGGCTTGGCCTGTCATCCCCAAATCTGGGTGCCCTTGGCGGTGGGATGGCGCAGGAAGGGGGGTGAGGAGCACCCTGATTCTCAGTCGTCGACCGGAGCCGGGGGCAGGCAGCAGACAGGGCAACCGCGTTCCAGGCTGTAAGCAGAGCGCATTTGCACCCACCAGCTGCTGAGGAGGAAGCAGTGTGGAACCAGGAGCTGTTACGGCGATGATAGTATGTCTTTTCGCCTTGCAGAATCACTTTCCTGACCGTAATCACACTTTAATGTTAAATTGGAGGTGGTGTGAGCTCTTGATTTCACAGCACTGCTGCATTAGTATGCAAGCATGAAGCACACAGGAGAAATGTTCTTGTTTGCGAAGAGCACTTGGATAGAAACATTAAGGAGGGGAGTGGTACAGCTCTATTAATTGAAATGTTTTTATTTATTTCCACTTTATTCTTGCTCAAAGCTGGGTTTACAGAAAAGTTTAAAAGCTGCTAAACCATCGAGCATTCAAACCCCTCTTGATGTGTACATAGCTGGCAAGAGCAAACACACAGCCTTATTATTGTTTCCTTTGTCTTCCCACCCTTCATTCTTTCTCGTTACTCATATTTGTTGTGTCTGATCTCCTGCTAAAGGGCTGTCTCTTGCTCCATATTGCTACAAAGCTGAACACAGGGAACCCTTTCAATCTTAAAGAAGTCCCTGAATGTTGCCTTAGTAGAAATAATAAATAATAACTTTGAGAGGCTGTATTTAGCTGGGCTGAACATGTGTTTGCTTGTTTGCTTTTTAAAACAAAGCTTATTTTCATGCCCCATGGAGGTAGATCTCTTTTAAATGCCCCCAGAGCCTTTCCCTTCCATCTGCCCATCCACCTCCCCAGCTCGCCCCTCTCCCTGGCTGTGTCCTGCTCCCCCGGCTGCTCGCGGGGGACCTTCCCGAAAGGCTTCTTTCCCCCTCAGCCCCTTTCTCGGCTCAGATCTCATCTGTGACCCGCTTTCGTCCTTTGCCAACTGGGATCTCATAATTTCTCCCTCCCAGTACTGGCCTTGCTCCCTGCGAGCTCCCATTCCTATTCACCGCACGGTTTCAGTTCTTGGGGACTTTGGGAGGTGCACAAAGGATGTTGCTGCCCCACCAAACCCGCACGGGCTCAGCCCCGCGCTGCAGGTTAGCTCAGCATCCAGCTCCGGTCCTGCCGCCCGGAGAAGGGGAGCCCAGCTGGGCTCCTCCAGGCCGGGCAGCTTTTAAGGCGCTATTTCATTCCACGTTTCCTCCTACATCCCAAAGACAGCCCTGAGATTTTTTCAGCTTGAGATGTTGCAAATCAGCCTAGCCCCCGAGAGGGCCAGGCTTTTCGTGGGGGTCAGCGTTTTGAAATGTGAGGACAGCCGGCCAAATACTTGGGTCCCTGCATCATCCTGCCCTTCCCTGCGGTGGGACACGGCCGTCCTGCAGAGCAACCGCTGCCGCTTCCCAGCTCTGCCCTGTGTCGGCCCAGGGTCCTTGGGAGAGGTGGGCGGTGGGGCAGCCCCTCCGTCCCGCCGTTGCTCCGTGACTCGGAGCAGCTCAAGACAAAGAGGATGCGGAGCGGCCGCAGCATCCCCCACCGCCAGTGCCTTTGCGGCCACCGCAGCCCCAGCGTGCCCAAACAGCCCAACTGGTGGGCGTCCTCTCGCCATCGTGCTTGCTGGAGCTGCGGGGTGGTGGGTGTGCAGCACACCGAGGGGTGCCGGCACGGGAGGAGGGACAGGGATGCAGAGAACGCGGCTGTCTGCTGTTTCTTATAAGCAGCGGGTGAAAAAAACCTCAGTTTTTCCTAAGTGGGAACATTTGCCTTTAATGAGCCTAAGAGGTTTGTTGGTTTTTGGTTTTTTTCTCTTGCTCTTTCTTTTTTTTTCAGGGAAGTGGGGAATGGAAAAAGGTTCTTTTCTAATAAATAAAATATCAGACACATCTCCGGGTGTCGGATTAACGCCCCTGCCCCCGTGCAGGCACCACCAGCGCTGCTCGCTCCCAGCAGCAGCCGCAGACCCTCGCACTAGCTGCTAGTCCGGACCGGCTCCACTTTCCCCTTTCCCGGTCGTGATGCCCCTTTGCTCCCCCTTCTCCTCCCCAAGCTTCCTGAGCATCGTCCCCTCCCTCGACCCCTCGTCAGGTACCCTGCATCTTCCCAACGGCCCCCCAGCCGGCGGTACCACAGCCCCCGCTCCAGCATCCCTGATACCGTGCGTACGCCCCAGCCCGCCTCCACGCCACAGCGAGGGACCCTCCGGAGTGGGGTAGGTTTTAAATACACAGCAGAAATTAAACCAGCATGGTCCCACTCGGATTGCTTTCTTGTAGTTAAAATGTATGGCGGATCTATTTATTTTTGTGCTATTTATTTGCCACATAAACTCGGGTCATTTTGGCTCATACTGTAGCTATTTTAATGTATTTATGCATTAGACCTACCCACGGCGCTGCTGGTCAGTAGCATGGGATTATTATTCTGTACAGGAACAGATACGCTAGATCTGTCCAGAAACTAGATTTTTCAGTCTGCGGGCAATACCAATATTTATTCTGCATTTCCATAGAAAGCTAAAACTTCCAGGAAAATAAAAATTCCAATAGATTTCTTTCAACATGAACCAAAAGTTTGTTTTAATAAGCGAAAATAATTTGGTCTAGCTGCAGGCAAAATCTTGATTTCAGCGATATCGGAGCATGCTAATGAGTACCAATAAAAGAAGTACACAAAATATATAAAAAAAATATTTTTCTGTCACGTAAAATTGAGAGCGTGAACCAAGAAAACGGCGTGATTCGCACTGCAGACCAGCGTGTGGCGAGGAGCGAGTGGCTCCAGGATCCAACGGGACGAGCCGCGCCGGCCGGTGGGGAGGGCGGATGCTGCGGCCGGGCACGGCTTGCGTGATGGACTGCTTGTTTGAAAATCTCTGGCCCAGTTTTGTTCGCACTCTGCCAGGGGGTGTTGAGGTCCCCCATGCCCCTCTTAATGCTCCTCTGTCAACACCTTGTCTCCCAGGGCTTCGGCCAGAGCGTTTTCCCTTCAGCCTGGTCTGATCCAGGAGGAATCCAAGCCCCACACGGCAGCTGAGGACGGGGCAGTCCCGTCGGTGGGCTCCACGAGAGGGGTCATTGGCACGGCCGGCGTGCGTTTAGCAAATGGTAAGCTTCAAGGCTGAGCTCACAGCATCGTATTTGAAGTGAGTGGTTAATGGTTAACCCTGACCTCCAAAGGAAGGAGCACGATACATTGCCCAAATTGTGTTAAATGAGACATATTGAAATATTGGTGTTATTTTCAGGAATGGATTGATTTATTTCAGACCAAAGTCGCAGCTCTTGGCTTACTGAGATTTTCATTTGATGATAACAGGTCTTTTCTCCAGGATACTTCTCTGTTAGCGTTCGATCCTTCTTTCGCATCACGATATAGACCAAAATCCATCTGTGTGCCCCTGGTGACAGGATCCAGCCTTTCACATATCCTTCCATTCCCCTGCCAGGTCCCCATGACACTGCTTGCCTACAGAGCAAGGACAAGTGCCCTACTTCTATATAAAAGAGATGTAGATGTAAATCGAGACACAGCCTTGAAACCCCTGGCTCTGGGGTAGTTCAGCTCTGGATTAAACATAACCTTGGTCAGTTCTAGTCTGACTCTTCCCGTTGTGGCTCTAGGGATGGTGAAGGAGCCCTCGTAGGGACTTGAAGCATTTCCTTACCCTGCTCACTCTACAACCCCGTTCCTTACTAGTCCATTTGATATTTCGTCCAGTAATAGGTGTCAGTATAAGTAACATTTATTCTTAAAATATATGCTAGCCAGATGTCTGCACTGGACAGCCAAGTTTCATTTTGGAGGTGCTGGGGTGAGAGGGCCACCGTGAGCACCCAAAGCCCAGGTTTGAACTAGCCAGAGTTGCTGAAGATGCTGAAGGGTGCCAGGCTGCTTTTAATACTGTACACGGGGTCTCCACCCTGTGAAGAAAGTGGTCTGGCAAAAGGGTTCGATGAGCATCAACATGGTCATAACCAAGCGTAGGTGTGGTCCAGCTCGTGTCCCCATCTCTGCCGTGGGTGGCAATCAGAGCATCACCTCCACGTTAGTTAGGGGAGCCTGAACAGGTCACGTATCCCCCTGTCAGAGCTGGGCCTGACTGCCGTGGCTCTGCAACTGGCTGGTACGCGGCTGCTCACACAGAGGAATGCGATATTCTATTAGTTCCCGAGAGCAGCCGCTCTTTGGGAAGGCTCGTGTGCGTCTGAGGATTCCAGCTGGACGTTATTTTTTATGTGCTCGCAATCCCTGTTGCACAAGAGCAACTCCTGGGGCTGGCGATGGCTGGTCAGCCCCCTCCCCGCTCCCACGCCGCCCCCGAGGCACCGCAGACAATGCAGCCCACCGAGTTTTATCACCAAGGGAAAACACTGGACCATGTTCAAGCAACACAGAGGCCCTTCTAAGAAAGAATTATTATTATGGACAACAGCTGGGCTCGGAGGAGGCTTTGCCCGCAGAATTCAGAGGGAGTTGCTCTACCAGACTGCCATTATTTTATGCCAGATCGATCTTTCCGTTGAAAAATAGGAAGAGATGAAAGCTAGGCAGACAGTGTGGTGACATCAACTGTAAAACAAGACCTTGGAGAGTAAAATATGCTGGTTAGTGGCCACTCTTATGCCTTCTCACACAGAGACCACACCAGCTCATGTCACGCGTTGGAGACAGACCAGGGGAGCGACGGCATCTTGTGCTCAGCAGACTTGCCTGTTCCTTTGGTTCAAACTGGTATTTGCCTTCCCATCACCCTACCCACGTGCTCGGCCCCATTTCCCAGACTATTTGTGGAATGAAATACTGTTGCTATCATGGTTTACATGCTAGGAGAGAGGGGATGAAAAAAAAAAAGCGAGGTAGGGAGGGAGGGAAGCGAGGAGGAAACAAAGACAGCATTGTTATCTCTTCCAAAAAACTGCAGACACTTATTCAAGGCAGAATGACTAGTTGGGGTTGTGGTTTGCTTTTACATATGTGTTTAACCTCGTGAAATAGTCAACAGCCTGGAAAGAAAACACCACACTCAAAGGCAGAGGCTGCCCAAGGCTCCCAAACCCTCGGCCTGATTTTCCAATTTGGGGCGCTTGGCTGGAGCCCAGCCTCGATTCCTGGGATGCGACGGCTTCTGGATTCGGTGGGGGGAAAGAGTCCCCCGTCCCCAGACAAAGGCATCTTTCCACTGTCCAGCAGGAGCAGCACACTAGGCTTATCAGGCTCCTGTCTTATCAGTTCCCAGCAGATGCTACAAGACGATTTGTCATCCGAACCTTGGCACGCTTCACTCCAGCCAAGCAGCCACAAGAGCCAGAAACTGGGGGGGGGGAAAGAAAGAAAGAAAAAAAGAAAGGAGTGGAACAATGCAGCGAAAAAACAGAAATTCTGCAACATCTAAATGTGAAAGAGAGAGTGAGCATGCCGTGCTGCCGTGCCAACTTTCCAGGGTTTAGAGCACAATATTTTCTGTGGTACCACCGCTCATGATTAAGTTTGCCTGACACTTCCCATCAGGAGGCTCTGCAGTCACTCGTGCAGAGCTTTGCCAGACTTGAATCAATTGGGCTGAAATTTCCCATGTTTGGTATCTGCCTGAGGCAGAAGCTGAGGAAACAATCCACTCCACACGGCACAGCCATTTCTGAGAACACGGGTACAGAAAAACACCATGTATTTCTATTAAAAAAAAAGAAAACAACTCCATTTCCAATTATATTTATTTTATCTTATTGAGGAGTTCTTGCTCTCCCATGACGTGGAACAGATGCTCAGCATTTTCCAAGAAGCAGCTCTGGTTGAGGCGATATGCCTTTTGCTTTTTCTGTGGAAATCTGCCCCAGATTTGATTGATTTGAAGTGCTTCTGAAAAAAAAAAAAATATCACAGTTAATGGCTCAGCCAAGGGTATCTCCCTTCCCGTGGAGCCCCGTCCATCCTTTCCCACCTCTTAGCACCACGCTGGCTGCAGGAGGGGGCAGGAGCTGGATTTGGGGGGGGGCAGAAGCAGGTGGGGAGGAGTGAGCCCAGGGCTGGGAGCATCCTACGAGGAACGTGTATTTTAGGGGTGAGAGCACTGGGAGGAGGATCTGAGGCTGGGACCTCGTCAGGAAAACACTGCAGGAGGCGAAGGCTCTTGGAGCAGGGCCCAGGCAGGCAGGAGACCCGAGGAGAGGACCTGACCTGGATGCTGGAGTGCCGGCGGGGTTGGTACAGACCCCTGCCCTGCATCCCAGGAGGAGGGAGAGCACAGGGAAATAGGTAATGTTCCTTTAATCTTTTTGGGTGTGATCAGATTAACCAAAGTGACTGAGCACCATGCCTACTCATTTTTTCCCTTCCTCTATCACACAACCCATAGTAAGAGCTATATTTAGCTTTCTCATTGCTAACTACAGGGTGTCAGTGGCTTCTTTTTTCCCCTCCAGTGATTCAGCCGAGTGCAATTGTTCATTCAAGTGGAAGTAGGGAAATGTAGACACAGCACAGAGGGGTGCTGAGCCCGTCCCCTCCCGCACTCCTGCCTTGGAGAGGAGCTGTTGCCTTTGCCTGGCTCCCAGTTCGCCTCCCCCAGCCCCGGAGCCCCCCGCCTCGAGGCTGATGAGCACAGACTTGGCTCTGTGCCTCCTGCACGGACACGTGCCGCGTGGCTCGTCCCTCTGCACCGGGCCACGGCGGGGACGACCATGACAGCGTCAGCTGGAGATGCTGAGAACTGGGCAGAGCAGGGCTTTGGAATCATTCTCCCTCATTTTGATGAGAAATTCCATCCTGAACTTGAGGAAATCCTCACTAACTAAATTTTCATTGAAATCATTATGTTTCCACAAAAGGTTTTGATTTCCATGCATCAGCATTTTTCAACAACAACAACAACAAAACCCCTCTTTGTTGAAAAATTCCTCCTCCGTTGAAAGGAGATCACCCAGATCCATCGCAAGCCCTTCCCAGGCAGAAAGCCCCGGCCGAGCCACGCCGGCCGGGCCATGGCAGGGCTGGGCTGGCACCTGCCCTTCCCATGCCCCACATTTTCAGGACCAGAGATCTATCGCCACCGCTTCAGAGGTTGCTTAATTGGTTTAGCCGCATTAATATTTGCTGGGGATGCTGAGCAAACCCTTGAACCACAGAAACCCCAGTTTGCAGCGCTTGAGGGAAAGCAACTTCAGCTCGAATAAGCAGCTTATGTGCTGGGACCACTGACCATATGGGGTTGTGGCCATTTGCTCGTTTTAATCTGAATCCAGGAAAGAGAGAGGCGGGCAAAGGAATGACTCTGCATCTTACACACACTGGGAAAATAAAAAAGGACAGAAATGCCTGCCCATCACATTTCCCACCCCCCCTTTCCTGCCCCTTCTGCAGCTGGGGAAACCACTGTAGCTTCAGAGGCCATTTGGAGCCGGCTGTGCGGACGCAGGCTTTTGGAAACGTGCAATTACATCCACAGGCGTCTCCTTGTAGCTTAAGCAGGTTTAATATTACAGGCAGGCACAGGAAATCTTGGCCCTTTTTTCTTTTCTTTCTTAAATTATTTTTTAAACACGCTCCCAGTAAAGTTAATGAATCACTCCCAAAACCAAGGCTTTTATTAGGGTCTGCAATTCGGCACAGATTTCTTTCCCTTTCCTGTGGCAGAAAGATGCCAATTAAATACAAATCTTTTGTTTGAAACCTATTGCTATTGCTGTATTAGGGTTTTATCCCCACACAATTAAACAAAAAAAAAAGAACAACCACCATTTTCCTTTTGTTTAGGGTGGTCACAAACGATCACTCAACCAAAACCCACCCCAAAGTCCTATCCCACAGGCAGGCCACTGCTGTAAAGTTTATTTCCCTCTGCTGCCGTCCCGTTAGTCTTCAGCAGCTCCCAGTTACCCAACAACCCACCGCTCACGCTGGGCTGCCGCCTCCCCGCGGCGTGCCGTGGGCTTCCCCCCACTCACGCCCCAGGTGGGGATCCCAGCGCCGGGACAGCCCCTCCTGGTCCCAGGGCCCCAGCTCCCATGAGGGCCATCACCCCTAACCTCTGTTATTTCATCCAGCTTTTGCTGCCTGCCCACGGGGGTAAGCGGGACACAGCCCAGGCTTATGGTCTTTGAAGAGGTGGGAAAGCCATCGCCGATGGTTGCTGCTACCTCCCTGTTTGCAATAACACGCTTTCTTTTGAAAATCTGAATGAGAATCATGCTAGTTTTATTAAAAAGAAGAAAAAAACCTAACAAGTTTCCCCTTTCCCCCTCTCCCCAGCTGCATACCAGCAGCGAGCAGGTGTGTGTCAATCGGCCGGCCTCGGAGATTTACAACCTGTTCCAGGATTTCTCGGCCAGGCTTCGGTTGTGGAAGTACTTTCTGCTCACAAACAAAGGAGCTGAGGCGAGGGGGCCCCAAGGGACACAACAACCGGAGATGAAAAAACAAACGCATCCTTCCCTAATGCGATTAAAACAAAAAAAAAACCCAAAAGCCATTGAAACAACAGGCTCCGGCTGGCCAAGGGGATGACTTAGAGCTCTTTGCTGCTTCTTCCCGGTCCCCACCTGGCCCTGCCTCCCGGCCAGAGCAGGAGGGGTGCAGGAGGGGATGATGGGGTGGCATCCCTGCCTGCCACTGCCTTTGGCGGCTGGCGGAGCCTGGCCGAGCCCCGCTCCCCCTTGCCTTCCCATCATCCGGCCGCTGCCAAGCGCTGCACACGGCCAGCGACCCGATTCCCTGCATTTCAGCAGTTTCCATTAAAAATAGATCAAAGCTGCGGCCGAGGAAAAGCCACAGGAAGCGGCTTGGACTGCCCTGGTCCCTCGCTCCTCCACCCCATGCTTCGGCACAGGCTGAAGCCCAGAAGTTACTCCCAGGGTTGTTTTCCACGAGGGGATGATGACTGTCTCCTTCCTCTGCACCCACTCGTGCCCAGCCCGGTGCATGGCATCCACACAGAGCAGGGAGTCCCCCAGCTCTGCTCTCCTGGCTTTGCTCTCCCCACTTTGCTCTCATCCAGCCAGTTTTCAGAAGACATGGGCAATGTCTTCAGTGCTTTATTAGTGGGACCCTTCTGTTGGGAGCAATTTGAAGCGGGGAGAGGAAAAAAAATCAATATCATTTGTTCCTCTGAGATGGATATCTAACCTGCATTTCTGTGCGTGGCAGGAGGAACGTGTCCTGGGCATGGGCTCCTTCCGCAGCACGCTGGAAAGCTGCTGTGGGAGGCGTTGCAGAGAGAGCAGAGGTCTGGAGGCACCTGCAGATGAGTGCTGCATTTGCTGGGGCAACAAAATGCACCCAGGTGGCTCCTTGCCCTGCTGAACCCTCAGAGATGCTCCACGAGAGCGTACCAGGACAGCTGCTCTGGAGGAGCTGCCTGCGAGGGTGCTGCTTCCCAGTGTAATCTTGGGTTGTGTTGCAATTAATAGCAATGCTCGCTTGGAGCATTAGGCTTGAAACACATATGGCAGCGTAATCCTTGCAGGGCCGGGGATCCGGTAAGTGCACAAACAGCCTAACTCTCGTGAGCATACCGGGGGAGAGAGGAGGCGAGAGGAGGGTTGCTGGTACCTACAGGTGTCTGATGGAGGGAGAACGGTCACACGCAAAGACGCAGTGCAAAACCAGATGCATTAGGGTGAGAACGAGTCAGGGAAATCTTAGCTTAGATAAACATAATAATTAGGCTGGAGGCTCCTCTGCCAAAGGAAATACTGGAAGTCCCACTCGCTGGACTTCGTCAGAACTAGGCAGGGCGAAACCTCAGGGGGACGTGCTGGGGATGTGCCTGCTTTGGCAGGCACCGCCGACCCGCCGTAGCTCCCGTCCCGACGGCCCCAGCACGTGTAATGAGGTGTCACCGTGGTCTGACAGATGCGGACTCCGTCCCCTCGACCGGCTCCCCGCGCAGCCTGGCACGCGGCGAGGCCGGCACCGCCGGCGGAGCGGCATAGCGTCCACACAACTGCGCACATCTGGAAGAGGCTCTTCCAGCACGGCTTCCTTGCCAGCAGCCAACCATTTTGGAAAAGCCCCACCGCCAGCTGCTCTGACAGAAGGGAGAGGGAAAGTGCTGGCTGGAGGAGTTTGCAAGGGGCTGGCACACGTGTTGGGAGCTGGAGCAATGGTGTGCGACAGTCCCTGCACACCCAGCGCCCACGAGCTGCAGGTTCAGCTCCCATCCCATCGTCGTGCAACAGCCAGCCACTCTCTGTAAGGACGGGGGAGTCTCCTGGCCCTCGGCGAGCCCTGCAGCCTCCCCATGAGCCGCTCAGCAGCTCTTTTCAGCAGCAGTCTGTGCCGGTGGTACTCAAGCGTGAAAAGAAACGCATGAGTAAGAGCTGGAGGAACACACTGGGAGCGCTACTGCAACTCAAGGAGCCAAAATTCATGTTTCCCATATGGGCTGTGAATGAGCACCCTGCTATACGGCTTGGGAGCATGAATTCCTGATGTCCCAAGCCTCAACTTGTCCAACAGTGCCAGAAGAGCCACAAAAGGAGCAGGGTCTCAACATCACCAGGCTATGAGATGATGGAAGAGGAGCCTAAGCCACCAATGCAGAAGGGCTCTGCTCTCCTTCCCACCCATGGCTGGACCCCGTTATCTGACCCCCTGAAGCACCAGCCCTGGCCGTCCCTGAACAAGCAGAGCTTTGTCCAATGTGTTTACTGCAGTCAAGAGATTAAACCAAAGGAAACAAAGCAGCTCAAAGGCTTAAGGCCGTGACTCACGCAGAGGGCTTCCCAGGCCGTCTTCACTCGGCACATTGCTCTGTCCCAAATGAAAAATGACTAAGTCAAAATAAATAAATAAAAGTCAATAAATCTCGTGCAGCAGAGATGGTGAGTGATTGGGGAATAGAAAAACCTGTTCAAACAGAGCAGCATATTCTAGGCAGAAAATTCAGCGTCACGTTCCTGAGCTGAGAGGGGACACTATGGAGAGAGGAAGAGAAATAAATATACATTTCCCAACTACGTGACACAGCTTCCAGAAAGCATCAGCTGGTGGTGGTGAGGTTTGCACTTAGGGCTGCTGTGCATCGGGGCTGGGTTTGCAGGCCAAAGAGCGGGGAGCCAGGGGCCAGAGGTGTGCTCAGGCACACTCGGATGAGCGTGTTCCCATCGCAGCTAGTGGGCAGGGTTTCAGGGCAGGCAAACTAGCTGTCACTGCAGAAGAGCCTGCATGGGCTTTCATCCTTTGTCTCCTGTGAGCCAGAAGATGGGGGAACAGTCGGTGACCTCTGTGCTGTGCTCGGAGTTGTTTCTGCAGAGGTGCAGCCTCACCAGGAACAGCAGGACACTACTCTGTCCCCTCTGGACCTTGGACCAGCAAGGAACCATGCTCTCCAAATGGGACCGGCCTCCGAGGGCTGGTCCCGCGTAGGTTGTTATGCAGATGAAGGATGAGGTGAAGTTGGAGGTGAGCCTGCCTTGCCATCGGGGGTTAAATGGACATGAACCTCCTGCCAGTGCTCAGCACATCATGCCTACATATTCCCCAGGGACAGCCCCCGCAGAGCCCACCTCCACCCCGTTATCACCCCTGCGCCCCACCTGAGCGTGTGAACACAGGCAGGGTGGAAGGAAGACCCGCTGTGGAGCCCTGAGAACCTGAAGCTGTTACACAGTACGGACCCTGAGGTGAAAGCTCTTTTTTTGCCCGAGGTGACTTTATTTCTCCTCAGTCTTGGACCCAGCTGACAGAGAGAACTGTGGTGTCTGGAAGAGGGCTGGGGAGAGAAAGAAGCTATCAGCAGAAGGAAGCGGTTGCAGCAATAGCAAGCATTAAGGCACTAATGAGACAGAGTAGAGCTGGCCTGTCTTGCACAGAAGGTTGGACTGCGTAATCTAATGGTCCCTTTGGCCTTACAATTTGTGAAACTGTTTCATTCTGGTAGATAGCTGGCTCTGGCTTTAAATCGTTCTCTGCAATCCAACAGCAAAAAGCTGGGAAAAACAAAGACTTTTGGAACCGCACCAAAAAGCTGTTGGAGTCGTTTCTGATAGCATCGTTGGGCCAAACCCCGCAGCCCTCCTCGCCCCGCTTGCTATTGGTGAGGCTTTGATTTCAGCCTGGCTCCCCGGAGAGCAGGGGACTTTGCTCCTGCGTGCATGGACAGCACGATCTGGGATCTTAAGGGAGGAATTTAGCAAGCAGCCCCTCGATGCCCTTGCTGTGATGAATGCATTGATGGGTTTGGACGGAGGCACTTTCCTCGCCTGAATCCAGCCCCATTTCCCTGACAGTTGGAGTAATAGAGTCCAACCCTTTGGGCCACGGGCCAGCAAAGCGTATTGTTTTAAGACGATCAACTGTTGCATGCTTCTTTCCCCCCGCTGACTGGCGTAACAAAGCCTCTGCGAGAGCACACAGGGCAGTGTGTGTGCGCGGGCTGAAAGGGAAGGAGAACTCGGAAGTGGGCTCTTGATAGTCTTTTCTGGTCTCAGGACTCCTTGTTTGGATGCCAAGACAAACAAATAAATCATATTCAAAGGCATCTGCCCACAATAGTGCTGAAGTCAGAAAAACATAAAAGAGGAGAGCTGAGATCAGGGGTCAGGATTCCTGTTAGACACCACAGCTTTGCTCGGTGCTTTCATTTTGTTTTACTGCCTCTTCTGCTGCCGTTCGGGCGAGAGCAATTATTTATTTTGCAGCCTTTCTTTGGCCTGCTTTTCCAACAGGAATTTGTGATATGCTCCCAAAATTCCCTGGCACCGCTCGCTGGTGGGGACGGTGCTGCGGGCAGCCTTTTCAGCCCTTTGGAGAGTGCTCACACACGTCAGTGAGTCAGCATGCGCAAAAGCCGTCACATCCTCGTTTCTCAAACACCTTTCCTCCAGTTGCTTTCCAAATTGCTTTTCATGGGTGTCAATCTAGCCATCACAAAAAGGCAGTCACTTCTGTGACAGGTATTTAAAAGCAACTGCGTTCAGCAACCTGGAGCAGAAAAGGAGTAAGGACACAAAATGCAGAGACAGGGGCTTCTCTGGGAGATGCTATTTTTACCCCAGGTAAGATTTAATGAGGGCGATGCTAAGTGCCTCCTTCCTGGAGGAAGAAAAAACATAATAGTCTCTTTAAAACCAGTAAGTGACTATTTGATATTAATATCTCTGCACAGGGAGCCTGACTTGCTGCGGATCAAGGGGGAAAGCGGCTGCCAGCGACTCCCTGCGGCTGATGGACCTTCATCAGAGGTCTCCGATGCCCAGGCTGGTCCCGGTCAGCCTGAGGCCCCACGGAGCCTGGCTGGTGAGGAGTGGGGAGCCCAGCCTCGGGCTGCGGGCTGGGTTTTGGAAGGGTCTGCTGGGGTGGTGGGCAAGGCGGGGGCTCAGGCTCGTCATTGCCAGGCGGGCGGCAGCGGCAGCAAAGAGGAATTCAGCACGTCAGCTCTCAGCCCCAGCCTGCGAGTTTGCGAGAGCTTTTCTGTGAGGGGCTTGGGGAAATGACTGAAATCAGCTAGGTCATTTCTCATCACTTCGAGAGGCCAAAAGCACCTAATTGGGAACTGATCTCAGCTGTTTGTTTGCCAGGACTCAGACCAAAAAAAGCTCCATCTGAATTAAAAAAAAAAAAAAAAAGGAATTTCCTTCCCCTGATGGTTTGGATTGTTTCTTAATGTTATTTTAATGTAGGTCTGTTTGGTGTTTATTTGGAGCTTAAGGTGGTGGAAAATAAGCCGTGGGTCTGCTCTGATGCTAGGTGGAGCTGGGCATCTGCTGAAGGCGCATGCTGTTAATGGCAAGCGAGGCACCCGTCGGGAGAAGCGAAATGTTTGTTACCTGAACTTGATTTCCTTCTAGTGGGCCCGTTGGTCCCATACACTGAATAGCTGGGAGGAAGAACACTCAGCCACTGGGTTGCTTGCAAAGTGTTGGCTTTGGTTTTCTGCTGCTCCTCGTGCAGGGCTGGCCGGCCAAGGCACGTGCCCTCTGCCGCCTCCCTGCCCGGGTGCCGCGAGCGTTCCTGGCGGCCGAGGTGGTGAACAAGGAGTAGCGAGTAACTTGCCTTCTTCTCCAAATTTTCAGGCGAATTATTACTCATGCAAAAATCTGACAGAGTTTTGGGACTTGTGAATGTTTTAATAAATCCCCAGTGACTGTCTCGCTATTCACAAAGAGCGAGTAACAGGATCCCATAAATCACGGCAAAACAAACTCAGCACTTTGGGTCAGGAAAATATTGAGAAATCCGCGGGTTTTACTCTAATCCTCCCATGGCAGGGGCCCTGGAAATGCACTTTTTTTTTTTTTTTTGCATCCTTCTGGCTTTGACACTAACTTCCTATTCCAGCCGACGTCTTGCCAGGCTCAGCGGTGCGCACGGGCATTCGAGGTCCAGCGCAGCACCGTGGGGAGCAGGAAAAACTCCCCTGGGATGCAATAAGCCTGGCACTCGCCCCAGCCGGAGAGGAGTTCGACCCATAGGTATTATATTCCAGGCTTACACCTACCACTCACCGCCGCATAACAACCCGCAGACCCCGCTTCAGACTTTTATGGAGCTGGGAAGGGGTGAGGGTTTGCCTGTGGTGCTGCTCCCTGCTTTGGACTCTGGACTTCTGGCCTCTGAGCATCCCACCAGGACACCACCCACGAGGGACCCTGCTGCTCCAGGGAGTGAGGTTTTGGATCTGCCTCCAGCAAGGGCGCCTTTCATCTTCCGTCGCATCTTTGTTTTGCAAAAAGACAGGATTTGGGTTGGGTGGATTTTTTTTTTCACCAGCAATGCATCTGAGCACTGAACTCGCTGGGGTTTAGGGTGGCCGCAATCCTGTGGCGGGTTGTCAGGCCCCCGGCCAACGCAGGCTGTCCTTGGCAAGTGCGGAGGCAACACATGGCAGCGAGGCTGCCCTTCGCGCAGCGGAGGCAGAGAGGAGTCAGCCCTGATGTGTGGTCCTGACTTGTCAGCAAACCAGCCCCAGACCTCCTACCTGCCAGGAACATCTGCTGGCCAGAGGAGCCCGGGTCCTGGCGGCGCTGTGAAGGGATGCTGCCATCCGGGCAGAGCGGAAAGCAGCCGAAAACAGCGGCGAAGGAGGGATGGGACAGAACAGAGCATAGCCAGAAAAGGGAAAGAATAGACAGGAAAGGGGCAGAAACCCTGGTGCTCTGGATTCCGTGCTTGCAAAGCCAAATTGCCACGGGGTGCTACACAACGGACAAAGTAACTGGCTGATGGAGATGCAGAGTCCAGGCAGATGCCTCAGCATGCCTCTCCCACCCCGCTCCTTCCCCGCTGGCACCCTCAGGGTGCGACCAAGGGAGAGGGACATGGCCGGCCACCCTTCTCCTGGGACATGGCCACCCTTCTCCTGCGATGGGCAGAGCCCTGCATGCCCCATGCTCCGCCTGTCCAGCACCTCTGGAGCAGGCGAGCTCAGCAGAAGGGCCTGAGGGCTCTGCACCGTGTGCGACGGGGCTGAAACACCGTCACCGGCTGTATTTTTCTGGGCTAGATTTCTATTTAGGAAAGGCTTGACAACCTGGGAGTCGGGACGCCGGTGCGCGCTCTGACCAGCTCCCCGCCACCCCCCAGGCTCCCTCCCCAAGCCATTTGGTCTCTCATCATGCTCTAATCCATCGGTGACTTCAGCTGTAATTGGCTGCAGTCTGGCATCAATAAACTGAAACGTTTATTGCACAGTTTAAATCTAATACAGATTATAGCAACCGAGCTAGTTTTTAATGCTTGAGCCAGGAAGCAGCTCTACAAACTCCTGCTTCGGAGGCTGGAGGCTCTTCCCCAGCACTGCAGCCTCAGACCAGAGGCTGGTCTGAGTGTCTGGTCTCGACCCGCTGCCCCCACCACCTCCATCTGCCCTGGTCAGTTCTGGCCCCTCTCGATCCAAAGCCTGTGCTCCGGGCCGGCCAAGCCTCCCTCCCCATCCCCAGTCAGTCGGGGTCCTCTGTGGAAGGAGGGAGATTTCCTTAATCCCTGTGACATCCAAACCCTGCTGCGGAGCAGCGGGTTAAAGGTCAGTCCTTATCTCAGGATCTGCAGCGAAATTACTGACTTGTTCGCAATGTCTGCACCAGAGTCAGGAAATCTGATTTGCAATAATATAATGTTCCTTTAAGTTACATTTTCTTAAAAGACATTATTGAAGTTTAAAGAAGGGGCCAGGGTACAGGGGAGCTTTAATTTTAGATTTCGCAATTATTTTCCCGACTACTGTTGTTTAACCCTTGCGAGGCTGAAACCCAGCTCCCCGCGGCTGCTGGACCTTGGCGGTCCCCATCGCAGGGCTGGCGTTGGCACGGGCTCGCCCCCAGACGCAGGCTTTGCAGCTTGCTCTCCTCTTCCTGCCCTGATGTTGGAGTAAGGGAAGCCTGCCTGGGAAGACCTGCCTTCCCCAGCATCTCACATCTGGGTCCCTCTCTGCTCAGTGTTTTTAAAAGAGCGGTGAGGTAAATCATGAGCACAGCGTAAATGCAGCCGCCTTTTAATGAACCCAATGAGATATAAATGGCAAATGCCTCATTTTCTCCTGATTTAAATAATGTATTGGAGAGGCACTTCGCTGGCATTTCAAAAAAAAACAAAAAAAAGAAGGGGTAAAAGAAGGACTTGTCAGCCTTTGTCAGCTTCTCCAGCAGAGCCCACACCACCCTGAGCGGCACGTGGGGGGCGAGGGCAGCGCTGCCGGGGGGCCGCCGGCCAGGGAAGGCACCCACAACCCCGGGATGGATGGTGGCCAGGAGGAAAATGAAGTAAGGACTATTGGGTTTCTCCTGGACACCCACTTACTCTGCCACCGCTCCAGTGATTTCGGAGCTCCCCAGATCTGATTAAGCTCTCCATTACTGTCTGCCGCGTGCTCGCATGCCAGGAATCGCTTAACAGGGACCGGCTGGAGCGCCTCTGCGGAGGGAAGGGGGGTGCCTTCGGTCCTCCCCCTCCGCCCCCTCCGCACCCCCAGCACGGTATTACTATCAGAAATATCAGACGTTTCGACTCAAATTAAAGTCAGGTTAAATATCTCAAATGCAAAAAAAAAATTCACATGGTTCCAGATGGAAAGCTGTTCCTCAGCTTCATACCAAACAAAATAAATAAGAAACCTTTCAGACCTGTGCCTGCCCCTCCGCCGGGGAGAGACGGGGAGCCCCTGCCGAATTTGAGAACTTTGAAGTTGTAATTTGGCTGGACTAATGCAAAGCATGACACACTGTCGGAGTATAAATAGCATATTCGTGAAATGCGCAGTGGTAAATACATTGTAATGATAGCCACCAAAGCAAAACCACGTGTGTGCGCGCGCGCACGGATTGCACACAACAGCACACACACGGCGCATGGAGGCACACGCGGCGGCAGCAGCGCACGACCCCTGCGAACACCCGCAGCCCCGCGCGTCCCGGGCGATGCCGCAGAGCGCTGACCCCTCCGCGTGCTGGACAGCAATGTGCCAGCAAAAAATCGAGCCGCACAATAGGAAGAGAAAAGCATTAGCCACAGAAAGGATGAGTTTATTTAGGGTGGATTTGTTTGCGTGTTCTTTTTCCTCTGTCCAGGTGCATATTTAATGGCACAAGAGTCAACATCTGAGCTAGGCTCTGGAGGGACCGCAGGGACGCTGCCACCACCGACCGCTCTGGGGAACGCCCGCAGATCTGTCCCGCACAGCTATGGAGCAGGTGGATTTTGCACCCAGGACACTCAGCAAGCTGGTGGCCATGCTGTGACAACGAGGAGGGGTGCTGCCCACCGAGGACCGAGCCCCGGGGTGCACTGCAGCCTGCCGGCGTGGAGACACCCCTGCGGGACGCCTTGGTGCCGGATCGGCCCCGGTGCCCGATCCTGACCCATGTTCTCAGCTCGCATACTCGTAGCTGTGGCATGTGAAAAGCCATCTCTGCAGGGCACCGTTCCTCTGCCCAGCGTGGCATTAGGTTGCTCCCACGGTGTTTATGGTGTTGCCAGGCCTGGGCTCTAAAAGGAAGGCGAGAGCTTTGCTCACGGCGGTGCCGAACCCAAATCACACTCTGTGGCTTTCCACAGCCCAAGCTGTGCCAGATCCCACGAAACTGGATATGCCCTTATCTCCTGCAGCCTCTCATCCCTCCATGCATCGGGCCCAGTCCCCAGAGTTTGGATGTGGTTCCAAATCCATCCCGAATCAGATGTATTTGCGGAGTTGGGGATTTGCCCTACCCCTACTGCTACAAGACTGGGAGTCCTGCAGATGTCATTGCCGTCCAGCCCAGCGTCTTCACAGAAAGCTTTAGCATCCCCCCGGCTGGGCTCCTCAGCCACAGTTTATCAGCCAACCACCCCACTACAGCAGATGAAACGCCAGCATGTCCCTGGTATTTCCCTCGGGAACTCGCACCCTGCTCCCCTTTTTGTCCCTGCTCTCTCCTGTTGCTCCTCCGGTTTTCTGTGGTGTCTCTAACCTTGCCCTTTGGTTGCCCCTTTGGTTGCCCCACGGTCTTCATCTCTGCATTCAAGACCTCTCGGGAGCTGAGCCATCCCCGTGCTCTGCTCTTCTTTGCGTTGGTGGTACTGATTTCTCCCTCTTGCCCTTCTGCTTTGATTTAGCGTCTGCCTATCTCTCCTCAGGTTAATCAGTGGATTAACTGCAGCTCTCCCTCCCTTTCTCCTAAATCCTTATCCTTCATCACGAATCTGGGAAACAAAACAGACCAGGTACTTTTCCATGGAGGCAGCCAAACTATTTGCTTTCCTATCAGCTGGCCTCTCCCACACCTTTCTCGGGCCCTTTCTGACCCCAGGGACACCCACTTGTCTGCAAACGCCTCTGCCCGCCGGGCTGCCCTGTGCTCTGCCCAGCAGCCTGCGGGCAGGTCCCTCCTGGGGACACTGGCCGGGATGCCCCAGGGCATAAAAAGTTGGCACAGGACCCAGACATCCCAGATCTCACCTAGGTGCCACCTCATTTTGCCCTGCCTGTCACCCCACGTCGCCTGCCCGCTCCCCGCCTGCCTGCCTCTTCCCCCCGGGGCTGCTTGCGGATTCCGGCTCCCTGAGATCATCCCGGCCAGGGCAGCGATTGCACAGCAGCTGACGTCCCCCTCCCACAGACACACTCATCCTTGTCCCCCTCCCACAGACACACTCATCCTCCGCCTCTGCTCCCAAAGAGCCGCCACTGTCCTGTTAACCCTTCGCTCCTACCCACTGCGGTCCCTCGGTTCTCGGGGCAACTCATCGCCCGCTTAATATCCGCTTAATATCACCCCTTCCAGGCTTGAGTTGTTCGACTCTGCCCCATGAATGACCCTGAGAGATACCCAATATCTCAGGCCGGCGGGATGCCATCAGAGCGATTCATCCTCCCATCTCCAGAGAGGGAAGGGAGCAGCTGATAGCTGCGATGCACCGTAAGTTTTAAGATCCTTCATATTTTCTGCTTTAATCAGCAGCTTCTAGTGCTGGCTGAAGGCAAGATAAACTCTGTCAACCCTTCTGCAGGTGGGCGACTGAAATGAGATTCTCTGAAATAAAAAATGGAACCCCTGCAGGAAAGTGTCCGGATCCCAGGAAATGCCATTTCCTTGAACAGAGGTGCTAAACGGAGGGAGCAAACGCTCCTGGTTCCACCCTGCCTCAACACGCGCTCAGCTCCTGAACGACCCCAGTGCCGAAGAGCTGGCCCTGAGGGCTGGGGAGCGCGTAGCCTCTGCAGAGCTCGGTGGGCTCGCGGCAGGACCAGCGCAATCTTCATCCAATATGCAATCCGATATGCAATCTTCACCTTGGAAAGGAGGGGAGGGCCGAGCGAGCGCCCCGCTCATACAGCACCGCCCGGAAAGCTCCGGTGCTTCTGGCACAGCGCTGGGACCGTGCCCCGCGGCGCAGCCTCCCAGCCTCCGCGCTCTGCCAGCCACCTCGTGTGCAGCAGAGGAGACGACGGGGATGCTTCAAGGGCTCCGGTCACTTCAAGGGCAGCTGGGTCTCTTCCCTGCTGGTTTGCGGAGCCTCCGTGACTGGTCAGCTCCTGCTTAGACTTTGGCTAACCCAGCTCATGCCTGCGTGTGCGGGGAGCAGCGCCGTTAGGTCAAGGCGAGAGCAGCATTAGGCAGGACAGGTGGCCAGAAAGAGCCGAAGGGCCACCACGATGCAGCCCCCATCACCTGCAGGTTGCTGTCTGGCAATCTTTTTATCTTCTGTCTGGCAGTTTCCTCAGAATCCACTAGCTTAGGGAAATGGTAGGGACCAAACCTCCAAGCTGGAGGGTGTAAAACATCAGCTCACCCAAAAAGCTTTGGAAGCGGATCCGGCAGCAGCCGGATGGCTGAGGCTTTTGTGCTTCCCAGTGTGACATAGGGCACTCCCGCACCCTGACGGAGCAGGAAGGACGAGCCCTCTCACCGTCAGCTGGGTAATGAAGTCTTTTATTTGCTCGTAGGTAGATGATATTAGGAGTTACGGGTTGTATGTTATGAAACCTTACAACATGAACAGTGAATAGGCGAATTCACACGATAGATAGTCTGGGCAATAGGGGATTGAGCCCCTCTTTGTCATCTTCATTTACTGGATTTCTTAATGAGCTCATAAAGATTAAATCACAGAGTACATTGTCCTGTAAATTTGAGAGATCCGAGCAGACCGTGACACCCTTCCCTTCCCTTCCCTTCCCGTCCCAGCTCTGTGGTTCTCCTTCCAAACCTTGGAGGCTCCAGTTCCTCCTGCCTGTGGTTTATCCTGCATGTGGTTTCATCTTTCTTGTAGACCACACAGAGGAAGAGGACACTACAGCAGCAAACCCTCATCGCAGTGAGAAGATCACCCCAAGAAACCTCCCTAGGAGGTCAGGGCCCCGTTGTGCTGGGCACTAAAAACCCAGGGAGAACCAGGTAACCTGCGCCCAGTAGAACCGGTCAGCTGGCCAGCAGAAGCGGGACCGGGAGGAAAGGAGCAGCACCGCCCTGTCCCACCCGGCCGAGGGGAGCGGCGTCCAGCGGGGTGCTGGCGGAGCCCGGGTTAACCCCTCGCCCAGCGGCAGCGGGACGCCGTGGGTGCCAAGCGCAGCGGTGGGATCACTCAGCAGGTCCCCGGGTCTGCGCGTGGTGGGAGCCGACGGTGACTGACGTTTAGGCCACCCGCCAGCATTGCCTCAGCACCTGGAAAATGTGCTGCCGCTGTATTTATTTGGTTTCTTGGAAGCTGCTCATCTACCTCCTTGTGGTCGGGCAGCCCGCAAGCCCCCTCCCACTGCGCTGAGCCAGCCACGATGGCCAAGCTGCGGAGCAGAGCGGGCGAGGGGGGAGAGCCGAGCCGAGGAGAGGGGTCGTCATGTGAAAAAGCGATTCCGGCAGCTCACAGCCATGACCCAACTTTTCAGCTCAACTGCTCCTGCCAAGGCAGTGTTTCCAAAGCTGCAGCTCCCTGATAAAACCTAATACCATTGCCCATAAATTGTATTAAATAAACAGCAGCTGCAGATCAAGGTATATTCATCAAGGGCTTCCTCTTTTTTTTTTATGAATGGCTGAAGACTCGGAGATGCCGTTTGCCAATAGTCTGTCAACGGAGCCTGCATTTAAAATCAATTTGGTAATTACAACTCCAACTCGGAGCCACAAATCAAAAAGGAAACTTCAGCCCTTCAGGATGTTTTGGCCCATTAGGGAGCTGGTAATTATGCACCCCAGCCGGGCATTAATTTAAGGCCCCGGTGGAAAAGCGATGGTGTGAATTTGAGACAGGAAGCTGACTGCGAGGAATTTCAAAGGTTGGGAGGCGTGCTGTCAGTCTGTTTACAGCCACCTAACTTAACCTGGTTAAAATCTGCTAGGAAACACTTGCTGAACACGGCATTGCCGTTGCGTTCGTTTATTTTTCCTTGTGAAAGAGGCCGCTTTTCTGTTGGCGAGGAATAAATGAGGAAAATATATATAACCTCTGTTTACATAGGATCTACAGTGTTTGTACTGCGCTACTCCAGGTCACTTGGATTCTGGTGTGATGAACGGTGTGTATGTGTATAGAGATAGATGTACATATACAGACAGAGAGGAGGGTTTGACAGAGCTAGCCAAGGGAGCATATCTTTAACTCCGCTAGCAGCAAGTGAATTTGACTGCAAAACGCCGCTGCGCCCCTGTCCTTTAACATGTAAGGAGAAGACCGGGCGGCTTAGCAGCCTTCCTCGCAGCCCAGCAGAGCGGAGCCCGGCTCTGGGCACGCCTGGTTTTCTGGCAGCATCCTTTGGTTCAGGTAGGATGTGTCGTGTCCCCAGCGACTCCCGCTTCCGAGGAGGAGGAGGAGGTCAGCCAGGCTGTACCTGCCCAAACACCCAGTGTTGCAACACGGGGAGCAAGAGGGTCCCCCCTCACCCGCTCCAGCCAACCTCGGCCCCGCAGCATCAGGTCTTGCTGTTCCTGAAAAACTGGACAACGTTCAGTAGCTGCAAATGTTATTAATGGCCATAAAATGATCCGTTTCTTCAGAATATCCTGTTACGCTGGTTGTCTCAGAGATCTCCTGAAGGCTGGTCCCACAGCCCCGTTTGTCTGGGCTCTCCAAAGTATCACGTCTCCATCAGGAGAGCTGCAAAGATAGTTAAGCCCCAGGGACCAGCAGAAGGATAAGGCTGGATTTTGGATAATGGGGAAGGAGAAGCCCCAGGCCCTTCCTGGCCAGGCCGCTCTGCCTGCTCCCAGCCCAGTGGGGGCTGCAGAGGCTCCATCCCGGGTGATGAAATGCCTATCACAAAACTGGTGCCCTCCCGTGACCTGCGCACCGAACGAGGGGCCCCAGCGCCCTGCGCGAGCGCCGGGGAAGGTTCGGGAAATCTGACAATTAATGGGCATCCCAGGAGGTCAGAACCGCTCTTCGTCCCTGCTCCTCCTTGGCAGGCATTGCTTTTTCTCTTTGCATAGGCAGTGCAAAAATGCAGCCAGCTCTGACCACTGCAACAGCCTGACTCTGATAAAAGCAGAGCAGTTGGGCGAATAATAAAAAAAACAAAGTGGGATTTTCTCCTTCAGGATTTAAATCCTTTTATTTTAAATTTCTAAGCACAATAATAGCTAATGGCCTTGCAGTCCGGGGCTCTGGGGGCTCTTGTGCCGGTGTCTCTGGGACTGCCCTGCCCTGAGCAGCTCTGCCAGCCTCCGAGGGGAGCACGGGCGGCCGGCGGCGCTGGGCTGCCGGCCCCGACACGAAAGCCTCATCCTGTAAATAATGAAGTAATGAAGTAAGGATGTGTCTCATAGCAGTCCATTAAATGGATGCGTCCAGGCTGCCGGAGGAGCTTTGATGACTCGGGCGCTTGGCAGACGGAGCCGCAGTGAACAGACTGATTAAATACAAACCGAGCCGCAGAGGAGCGGCGCTGCGCGGCCCGCCTGCGAGGGGCTCGGGCAGGGCGAAGCTGCCATGCAAACAGCGCTCCGGCTCGGGCGCAGGGCGACGGGGGGTGGAGGGCGGTGTTTCCACGTGTTTACGGCAGGTGCGACCCTGCGGAGCGGTCCCCGTGCGGTGGGTGCAGCCCAGTGCCAGCCCGGTGCCAGCCTCGTGCCGGGGAAGTAGGTACCCATGGGCTTGGCTGCTTATGGTGGTGGTGGAGGTAAACCAGCATCCCCGTAAGCAACCCGAGGGACAGCAGGCAAGGAGGGGCACCCAACACGAGGGTGCCGTTCCCGGGGTCAGGGCCCCTACGCGTGAAGGAGGAGATGAGGTTTGCAGGCTCCCCTGTGATGGGAGCTCCTCCACATCAGGAAGCTTCTTCCTCATTATCCAGCCTGTTTTCCCTTTCCTGGGCGTCACCCCCAGCCTTGCAAAGTGCCCCTGCTCCCTGCCTGGTCCTTGCACCCTCCACGCTGCATGGACCAGCCTTTCATCTCCCCCTCTCTCGCAGCTGTGGCTTGCCAAGCCAGACAGATTTAGCTCTTTAAATCTTTCCTCATGAGCCTGTCCGTTGGGGCGTGATGGGTGAGTGCTCCCCATTACCTTCTCGGGGTGAAGCAGGGCCACCCTGGCGAGGACCGACCCCGAGCAAAAGCACTGCCACAGGTCCCTTCAGTTAAATGTCACTTTGGAAAATACCACGCACCTCACAGGAGAAGGACGGAGCTATTTTCTATCACGGACACATCAACGCTTGGCATTTCCTGTGACTTTCCCTACGTCCCCCCCAGACAAAACCCAAACTACATATAAATATATATTGGAAAAAGAGACGTCGTCTTTATTACAAGTCTTGCGCTGAATGGCAATTTCTGCATTTGCTTTAAATACATCCATTTAAAGTGACAGGCGGAAAGACGGCTGAGCCGACATCAAGGAGGCATCAAGGGAAGGGGCGGGGGTAAAATTTTGCTCTCTCTCCCCTTTTGGCTGCCCTCAGCTCCCTGCATGAAGAGGCAGCGAGGCGTTGGTCTGGAGGAGAGGGCTGGGGAGGGACGGTGCTTGGGAGGCAGCGTTGGGGATGCAGGGGATGGGGATGCAGGGGATGGGGATGGGGACAGGGATGGGGACTGTCTGGTATTTCTCTAGTGCCAGGCTGAGCTGCCTGGGGGAAGGGTGGGGGTGGGGGACAAGAGCGGAAAAAGATATTAAAATGTTCAATCTGAAGTTACTGACATACCATCAGGCTTACGGACTGCATGCAGAACAAAGGTTTGCATTTGCAAATCAATAAGAATAAACGTGGAGCCAAGACGCAGGAATATTTTAACATAAATCTACATAAACCCTCACCCTGGAAATGCCTGCGAATGTGCGGTCTGCCGGCTGGACCCTGCGCCCGACGCCGAGCAGGTGGCAGGGCCAAGGCGGGCAATCCCCCCGCAGACCTCCGCCAGGCCAGGAAGGGGTGCAGGGGGTGGGGGGAGCAGGGCCAGCCCCCCCCCCC
>VZTV01069098.1:0-23462 GCA_013400875.1 Anhinga rufa
ATGAGTATGTGCCCTGGACTTCAGAGAAGTCTGTCAGTATGAAAAACTATAATTAAGAATTGTTTGTCCTGCACTTGAAAATACTTGTACAACAGCCTTATCCGAAGCACAGCTGACTGTTTGCCTCTACTGCTCAAAGCAGTAAAGGTTGAATGTGCTCAGCAGGATCAGAATTAGACTAAAAATTTACTTTTAAGACAGCCATTGGAAATCCAAAGTTTGGGAAGAATCTAAAGCTTTTAGGACAAAGGGAGACACCAAAGGCCAAAGCAGTCAGTGACAGCTTTCCATTGACTCCAGCAGGCTTTGATCCAAGCTTGTATTTCCCACAACTGTCTCAGATAGTTATCACTTGAGAACACATACTTGTGGGAGTGAGAGGCTTTGTCCCTTGGGCTGAATTTGGACTTGGATTTGATCTTGATATAGCTGTGGAATTGTAAAGCTGGTTTGATGGAGTTGTAAAAAGTCAATATGACACTGAAGGGAAAAAAAAATCAAGCTTTCGGAAATAGAATAAAGAAGGATTTTTGGATTTGAGGGAGTCAGAAGCAGCACATCTGTTTCACCTCTAGATGCTGGATCCACATCGAGATGGTGAATGATAGGGAGTTGGAAATGACAGGCAATGCCTACCAACGCCCTCATTTGTTTAGGTAAAACCTACTTTGCAGGAGATTGGATGTCCATGCTAGACTATTGTCATTGTCGCATGTCAACCATGACATTTTATCCTTCATTTCATGCCTTCTGCATTCGTGGTGGGGATTTCCTGGAAGTAAGGGGTGGAAAAGACATAGATGCTGTAAGCCTTCTAGCCTGGCTTTTAGTATAGTTATCTGGGGTGCAGAGGAACATGTATGGAAATGGTGAAAACTAATGCTAAAGGCTATAGCACTTGAGCAGGCAGGAGCTGTTTTATCCAGTTGCTGATAGAAAAGCAAGGCTGAGGTAAAGGGTGGTGGGGAGCAAAGGTGCAGCAATTCATTTTGGGGGAAAAAATGTATAAAAAAATCTCAAATGGAAGATGATGCTTCTTGGATAGAGCATTCTGTCTGCACAGGGTGGGCCTGGCTAGATATGGCATTTGGCACGACTTCCAGATGGTGGGCAGGAATGAGAGCGGGTTGGATGGGAACTTCCTACAGCTTTCCTGCTGCTTCAAGTAATTTTGAATGTCAAGTCTGTGTGCCCATCTCACTGACAGACGGTTGGTCTCTGGCCAGGGGCAGGGTGGGAATGAACAATTAGCTGGGGAAAGAGCAGTAATAAGAAGATAAATGATTGCTGGGAAGGTAGGGAGCATGAGACAGGGGGTGTATGGCAGTGGGGCTGGGACCCTTCCGTGAGGGGGCAGCAGTGGTATATAGCAGGAGGGCAGAGGGATTGAGAGCTCCTGTGTTGGGGCCTGGGGTTGAGTGCTATAGGAGGCCAGGGCTGTGAGGAGCAAGAGGTGGGGCTGGTTGTGAGGAAGTGGGGTGGTACATGAGAGGGTGGAAATTTAGAGGGTGCATGCTGAGGTTCACATTTGGGGAGGGAAGAGAGAGAGAGAGGAAGAGTTTGAAAGGAGGTCTGGGGTTCTGCTTTGGAGAGAAGCATGAAACTGTAGATTTACATGGGAAGAGAGGACAGCGGTCTTCCCCTGGTAGCCTGTTTTCTACCCACAGCTTCAGTGGATAATGCCGGGCATACATTCCCTGTCACCTGATGCAAAGCTATGTGTCCCTTCTTGCTCTGCCCTCCCAGGCACCTTAGGGCTCTTGCTCTCCTAGGGCTTTCCATCTTCAGGGGCTTTCCATCCCTTCAAGGCTGATGTTAGCCCAGGAGGCTGTGCAGCCACCTTCTGTGGCATGCTGCCCCAGGAAACCAGCTACAGAAGGAGAAAACACTGTACCCCACCATGCCTGGTGATACAGCCCTCTGCACTGCAAACCGCAGCTATTACCATGCTGCTGCACCGGGAGAGGGGGTGTCTCTGGTGTCACGATCCAGACAGACACACAATATCTCCGGCTCGAGTCTTTTTCAGCTTGGGCTCCTGTTTTCTGCTGTGGGAACGAATGGTGTCTTCCTTGTTTAGATAATCTGCCAAGAGACCTGCCTGCAGAGACCTTCCACTTCTGACCAAAGTCAGTCTCAATCTGTTCACATTGGCGGGGCTTGCTCTGTCCCAGTGAAATGTGCTTAACTGTTGCCATTTAACCTTCCACCCGCTGTTTGCAACTGCTGTGTGCTCACCGCCTGGGGACAGGTGGGGAGGGATATGGATGCGCCCAGCCGTTGCCAGCTGCTTGTTGTCCACACCTGTTGCAGCTTTGTTTAAGCAGAGGAAGCAGATCTTGTTAGTACTTTTCTTCTCAGTGGTGTGGATTCCCTCTTTGGCTGCAGCATTTCAGGCAGTGGCTGCTGTACAAATGTCCCTGAGTTGTAGACCATAATGATTTCATTTTGGGGAGGACAGTGGAGTGATGTGCTGACTCTGAATGCTGCTTGTTGCATGTCAGTGCAGTCATAGTTGTAGCTGCAGCACTCCTCCTCTGACTTGGGTTTTCCAGACACTGGTAGTGCTGTAAAAAGCTGCTATTCACCCTATCAAAAAAAAAAAAAAAAAACCCCAAAACAAAAAAAATGGCCATTGAATAAATATTCTCTTCCCCTCACCTCTCACTGGCTTGGTAGCTGGTGGGCGGTCTCAGTCCAGACTGAACTATCTGTAGCAAGAGAAGGAAGACACACATGAAAAGGTGAAAACCATACAGGGGTTCTTTACAGGAGGATGCCGTGTCTAGGGAAGCCAAAAAAACACAGTATCTTGGCTTGAAATGTATCCCTTGATCATAGCATACTATACAGTTGCAGTATTTGGTACCTCCTTTGAGAGGTCAAGACCAGAATGATTTCTGTGAGACTGGCTAAGGTTTCCCTAGAAAGGATACCATTCTGTAGAATAGCATACATCCTTCAGGAGGGGAAAAGACTACCTGAGGCATTTCTGTTCTGCTCAAATACAGTGTACTGCCCTCACCTGTGTGTTTGATGTGCATTTTTTAACACCTCTGCTGATGTTCATCCAAAACACTCCTCTTGTGGTTGCTAGTCTAGATGGGCTACTTTGCTATCTGTTACCATACCCAGGCACAAGGCAGGGACAGCAGAGGAATCACTGAGTCTAGGGCAGATGGGTTTCTGATAGGAAGACCCCTAAGTGTAACCATGCTTAGGCAGAGGTTTTGCAGACTTATTTTGAGATGGCATTTGATTGATAATCTGATTCAACAAAGCACTGTTGACTTCATGAACATACAGATGTGTGCTTCAGTCTGAGAAAGGGAGGTCTCTCTTTTCTTGTATTCTTCCTTTGCTTTTCTGCTAGCCACTGTTTCCTCTGGGACAGAGCTGAGGAGCTGTGCGTGCCTGATTGACTTGTAGGCTGATGATGCTGGTGTGATACATGCTCTGTGCTAGAAGGCAGTGAAAAAGCTCCTTCCTTCATAACCTCCCAAAGGCCAAATTCCCCCTTGCCATATGGATGACATTGCAAATAAGCCAACCTGTGATTCTCTCCTTTACCCTTTATGTGGCAAGTTGGGGGAGGGGAAGGAGTCTTGGTGATTTGATCCCTAGAAACCTCCCTTATTAGCACAGATCGAGGCACAGAAGCAACACTGAGCTCCTGGTAACTGGCTGAAATTTGCTTTTCCCTGCCTCTGCTCTTGGACTTCCTGTTGCTGGGAGCATCCTGGACTCCTAGACCTGGCCTCTTGCTTCCCTGTCAGAAGCAGGATGGAGGGTATTCCCCCACCCCAAGGGATGGCTGGGCTGCACCTGTAGTGCTGGGGAAAAGCAGGAGCAGAATTCACTAGGATGTGGCAGCCCAGGGGTAACTGATTATTCCTCCATCACTTTTGGAGGCATTTGGGAAGAACATGGCTAGCTCCAACCTGACTGGGACCCTTCCTTGGGTTCTTCACTCTGGGCCCCAAGGTGACACCATGAATGCTGCATGGAACTGCCACTTTTGGAGGGAGTCAGCAAGGAAGAGGTTTAATGACCTGTCCCTGCCCTGGGCTTATCAGTCCTGCACAAATTCCCAGGAGCTGTGGCTGTTTGCTAGGGAGGGGATGGTGCTCTTGGCTGTCACTGGTGGCCTGCTCAGAAAGTACAGACCTGCTGCAGACGGGCTGATTTCAGGACACTGCAGCCCCCTGCTAAAGAGAAGACCAAAAAGAGAGATTTGCTGGAGATGGGGAAGGGCAAAGGTTAAGATTAAGAGAGGAGGAGACAGCAGAGACCGGGGAGGTAACTGTGAACCTGCCAAAGCAGGGACATTCAGCAGGGTTTTCTGTGTCCTTCAGGTTGGTTTGGGCTAGTAAGATTTCTAAAGACTCGTCCAGCAGGGGAGGTACCTGTGCTGTGAGGTCCCTGTTTTTTGGAGATAAATATCAAACTGGGGATCCCCAAAGTCTGATGGGTGGAATAACAAGCCTCTGTGATTTCCCATCAAATGCTCTAATTTTGGCCAGTTACAGGGCTCCCCAGGCAGGGAACATCACTCATTTCCTTTCCTCCCAAAGAACATGTCAGATGGAGGAGTCAGTGAAGTGAAATCTCTGGAGACAAGAGATGGAAAAATTATGTTTCCTGGAGTCCTGGGCATGGCAAGACTCTAGAGAATTGTCAACAGGGGAAGGAACAAGACAGGAGTCATTTAACCCCTGAAAGGGAAGTATGCAGAGGCTTCAGGTGGGAGGCCAACCCAGCCTGATGACCTTGGAGGAAGAGGAAAGAGCTATGTGAAAAACAATACCAGCAGGGCTTGCAGTGTACCCCTCCTCACAGCAATGCCAGCTAACTAGCCCGTGTGTGCATTAACCCATTCCCTGCCTTGGCTGTCACCCCAGGCATTATTATAATGATTTATTAGTGCTATCTGACTCTTCTTAAGAAATAATAGAAAGGTTGCCCTCTTTACAAATGCCCAGTTGTTTTCTAGTCTGCACCTTACCTCCAAATCTGCTGTTCCCCTTGTGCTATTGCAGCTGCTTTTCTACCCTTAGTTCAGAAAGAAAGGGTTGTGATGGTGACTGTTTTTCTCAGTAAAACAAGAAAAAATTGTTTTCCCAGCTGTGTCCAGAAAAATCCAGACACACAGAGGAAAATCCAATAAATTATTAACTCGGTCTTTCCATCTGCGGATAATAATACTTCTGGTTAGTTATTTTATTATTAATTATTTTTATTTTTTTTTATTGCTAGCCTTCGTCTCCCCCATGGAAGGAGAGAATCACTATTTGATTTGAAATGCAATGTCCTGAGCCATTTCCTGGTAATTACCTAAATGATGGCTTACATGTGGTTTTCTGCTTTTTGAATGAGGAGGGATAAATTGGAAGTGAGTTTCCTGTACTCCTCTCATCTCCCTGAGAGAGGAGAATAACAAGCAAGAGAGCACCTTTACAGGCAAAAGATTACAAAGTGTATGCATTGGTTATTCTTTACAGACCACTGACTGCAATACACTCTTTTTTTTTTTTTTTTTTTTTTTTTTTTTGTTCTGAGGGGGTGGTGGTGAGAGAAGGTATGAATGAATTTTTGACCCAGACAATTAATGTTTGTCTTAGGAAGTGGTGGGAAGAGGCTGGTGCCAGCACTGCCACAGCAATGCCATGATTCTCAATCCATGCATCTACCCAGGTTCTGCCCTGCTGGCAAGGGAAAGTACTCTGTCATCCCAGGCAGGTTTGATCCATGTGGTATGGTCAGAAAAATGGGTTTGGTTTGGTGCTCTGCTCCCTCTCTGGTGATCCCACTGTGGGGCTGCTTGACGGGCCCACCTCGGCAGCCCCTTGGCACTGTGTAACTTACCCATTTTCCTGTTTCTTGACCTCCTGTTTTCTACCCAAGGCTCCTTGAAAACAAACAATCCACTATAATTACTTTTTTGGCTTGGGTCCCAGTTCCACTACATGGCATACCCAAACTTCGTATTTTCAATACCTTTACCTTGGCAACCTCAGCTGATAGGATTACCAGAGCACCACTGGCCTTGCAAGGCTCTGCTCACCAAAATATCCCCAGCAACTGCTTGTGCAGTTTGGCCACTTCGCACACAACTCCCCCTTAAGCAAGCCGTGAGATCCAGCCGTCCCCCGTGGTGCTTTCACTCTGCTATCTGCCACGACCAGCAACTTCTGATGTCACCTCCAGTTTCCCATGCCCTGTTTGCTTATAGCCGAACCTCAGCCCAGTGCCCAGGCCACAGCTGGGTCGCCTGCGTGGTGTTGGCTCCCTGCTCCCCATCACTGCCCTTGGCTGGGGGATTTGCAGCACCTTAGCCACTGAAGCAGGCTGGACATTCCTGTGGTGTTGACTCTCATCTTCACAGAGGTTGACTGGTGAGTGCCTGCCTCTGTCTTATTTTTTTTTATTCTACAGGTTGGGCTGTGTCAAAATACATGCTGTATGCTCAAATTTAAATCCTTAAGAAATTGGGAGCACTCTGGAGATGTGACAAGCCCTCATAACTACTTAGCAAGCCTCCAGTTTTTCTGTCAGCTTTTGCTGCAATCATCTTTTTGATATAACTAACTAGAAACTTAAATCAAGCCTTTGGACAAAAAAATACAGATTTCCTTCATAAATTCCCTAGAAAAACCCCATTTCTCTGCTGGTTGCCTGTTCACAGTAATGTTTTGGGACTTAATACATCCCTAATGCAGAAAGCAATGATTGATGGTGTAAGAAGCACTGCCTTCCCTTGTGCAAATCTCAGGGTGGGTGATGCCAAACCCCATCACCCGCCTTTGCAGTGAAGCAAACCAACAGCTAGATGCCAGCTTGGCAGAGGCTTGCAGGATCTTCCTCCCCCAGGCTAGCAAATGCTTTCCTCTCCTGGTCTTAGGGCACAAAACATATCTCCAGCAGCCTAAGTGTCTGGATGACTCAGGCCAGATGCCTGGATCAGAGAGAAAAGGTCAAATTCTCAACTGAACACAGATAGGGGAAAAAAACCTCCAAATTGGAGCACAGTGCCTGCAGCTGCCACCTGGGTGCCCAGGACTGAATGATGAGCAGCTGCCTTGCAAGGGGCAGCACCAGCCCTCTCCTCAAACCCAGCTTTTGCTCCCAGCTGCCTTCTGGCCTTCAGAGGCATTACCTGAGCCCTGCCAGGGAGGAAGGAGGCAGAGCACATTACCTCCTCAGACACCCAGGCACTGGGTGGTCTCTTTTTCCACTGCATTAGCCAGCTCAGATGTGGCACAGATGGGCAATCTGCAGCCTGTGCCACCACACTGGCTCCTTTGGCCTCAAGAGGCACCTGAAACAGATGGGACAAAATCCTGCTGGGGTCAAAATATGCTTGGCATCACAGCTCTGGCTGGGGGAGTGAGGAGAAGCCCTCCAGCACGTCACCCTGCCCTGCTGGGGCACTGCAGTCCATGGAGCGTTGGCCGCTCATAGGTGGGCATGGGGCTGCATCGCAGGGACGTACTGCTCCCATGGTTGCTGGACTCAGTGCTGGCACATTGGGCAGAGGCGGATGAAGCAGTGCCTGCAGGCCCGTGCGTGGACCTCTTTGGGACCAGCCATCTCAAGGGATGGAAAGACAGGTTGTTATCTGACTGTTCCCAGAGGACAGTAATGAATGGATTGGAAGGCTGCCAAGCAGGGCAGGAGGCAGATCCTGTGCTGCTCCTGGGATGCGTGGATAAGCACAGCTTGCAGTGCCAGGGAGCTGGCTGGAGGCTTGGGATGGGGAGAGGGGAAATTGTAGGGAAAGAGTGGGAGGCCTTCTGAAATACAGGGTACACCAGGCTGAGGCACCCAGGCAACAGAGGTAGTCCAGTCTCCTGCAGGGTGGCGTGGGTGGAAAGCAGGAGCAGTGCTGCTTGGGTAAGTACAGAGCTGGAGGTGGTGAGAAAGAAGAGGTTCGGGTTAGGAGGAGCAGCATGCATGCCACAGCCCTGTTGGGAGGAGCATGGAGAGACGCTGCTAGATGAAGACGAGCATGGAAGAGCCCGGGCATGGGGCTGCCACCCCTACCTCACTGCCAAACAGGGAAAGCTCCAGGCCAGGGTGCATCATGCTTTATGCCTGGACTTTTATCCTGCCAGAAATGGATTTTTTTTTTTCCCTGTGCTGGAGAACTGAAAGGGTGAGGGGTGAGTTTGCCCTGTGCCTGCAGGCATGTGGCTCCGGCAGTGAGCCAGGAGGCCCATGGAGAACAAGGCAGGGCTATGCTTTCTGCTCAGCTGCAGAGATGCTGCTGTGTCTGGGTGTGGTACGCTTATGTCAGTGACTTCATGGTGATGCACTTCTACCACCAGGACTCTCCAGAGCCTGTCATAACAGCAAAGCACCTGCCACAACCTTGCCTTCCACCTAACACGCAGCTTTCTTTTCCAGTGCAGGGGAAGGAGTAAATGTAAAGTGTTTAGCGAGTCCTTGTCCTTGCTCCAGATTGCTCCAGAAAGCCTATCCTCAGTTTTGGTGGGTTAAAAAACCCAAAGTTTTCAGCTGTTACTGAACAAAATGCAAATACGCTGAAACTACAGAAACTAACATCCTTCTTTCTCCCATCTGTCAGCTAGTTGCGTAGCTACCTCCTGTAACTGGGCCCATGAGATTTGGGGGTATTTTCTAAAGCGCAGCTCCCTATGGGGAAACCCCACTTTTATTAAAAAGGACAACTTGCAGAGCTCCTGGTTAAAGAAATCCTAACAATGTCACTACATGCTCAGACACCTGATGATGCAAGAGAACTTCCAGTGAACTGTGAAACAAATAAAGGTAAAAGATCAGTTTTGAACATTCAGATGGGGTTACTCAGAAGATATCTTTGCTATTTTGCTTTTTGAAGTCGGGCTGCAAAGGAAAGCCCCAGGGCTGGAAAAGGCTTTGGTGGTTTTTTGTTTTGTTTTGTTTGTTTTTGTTTGTTTGTTTTTTTTTTCCAGCAACTGTGACCTATACTGAAGGGATTTAGGCGCATGGCACCCTGCGGCTTTGGACCTGTCCCTCCCCAGCGCCACAGCTATGGGCACGCGGCCTGGGTTATGTTTGTCAGTCCGTTGCTTTGCTAATCCTGAAATAATCCCTCTTTTTTGATCCTCCCTCTCAATCTTTTTGAGGAGCACGTGGAGCACTCCGTTCCTCTTCCCTTAACCGCTCCCCTCGCCTCGTGCCCCGTCCCCTGTCTTCCCTCCCGGGCAGCCCCCCGGCCCTGGGCCCCGCCCCGCCGGCCCCGCCCCGGCCCCGGCCCCGCTGCTCTAGGTCCTNTTTCCTCCTTCTCTTTTTTCCTCCTTCTCTTTTTTCCTCCTTCTCTTTTTTCCTCCTTCTCTTTTTTCCTCCTTCTCTTTTTTCCTCCTTCTCTTTTTTCCTCCTTCTCTTTTTTCCTCCTTCTCTTTTTTCCTCCTTCTCTTTTTTCCTCCTTCTCTTTTTTCCTCCTTCTCTTTTTTCCTCCTTCTCTTTTTTCCTCCTTCTCTTTTTTCCTCCTTCTCTTTTTTCCTCCTTCTCTTTTTTCCTCCTTCTCTTTTTTCCTCCTTCTCTTTTTTCCTCCTTCTCTTTTTTCCTCCTTCTCTTTTTTCCTCCTTCTCTTTTTTCCTCCTTCTCTTTTTTCCTCCTTCTCTTTTTTCCTCCTTCTCTTTTTTCCTCCTTCTCTTTTTTCCTCCTTCTCTTTTTTCCTCCTTCTCTTTTTTCCTCCTTCTCTTTTTTCCTCCTTCTCTTTTTTCCTCCTTCTCTTTTTTCCTCCTTCTCTTTTTTCCTCCTTCTCTTTTTTCCTCCTTCTCTTTTTTCCTCCTTCTCTTTTTTCCTCCTTCTCTTTTTTCCTCCTTCTCTTTTTTCCTCCTTCTCTTTTTTCCTCCTTCTCTTTTTTCCTCCTTCTCTTTTTTCCTCCTTCTCTTTTTTCCTCCTTCTCTTTTTTCCTCCTTCTCTTTTTTCCTCCTTCTCTTTTTTCCTCCTTCTCTTTTTTCCTCCTTCTCTTTTTTCCTCCTTCTCTTTTTTCCTCCTTCTCTTTTTTCCTCCTTCTCTTTTTTCCTCCTTCTCTTTTTTCCTCCTTCTCTTTTTTCCTCCTTCTCTTTTTTCCTCCTTCTCTTTTTTCCTCCTTCTCTTTTTTCCTCCTTCTCTTTTTTCCTCCTTCTCTTCCTCTTTTATTCCTTCCTTTTTCTTTTGTCTTTTTTCCTTTTTCCTTTCTTTTTTATTTTTGTCTCCTTCCTTTTTTTTCTCCTTTTTACACTTCCCTACAGGGAAAAAGCTCAGAGCCCACTTCTGTGCTCATTAATGCTTGATCCCCAGAGACATCAGCTGCACCAGGGAGGCTGCACTGGGACCCCCACCCCAGGGCTGGGACCCCCAGCCTGCATCCCATACAGTTGGTTTTGCTTCTGTCTCCGTGTAACTTGTCTGTGTAACAAATCAACTGTTGCTGCACTGACAAGCTCTTTTAATCGTACCAGATTCTCAAATTAAATTAGATGATGTGAAAAAGCCAGTGTCTTTGGCTGAGTAGTAGCATTGTCTTTGGCTGAGTAGTAGCATTGTGCTTTCTGGGGAGGAGTGGGACTGAGATTAATTGCCCAAAGGTGTAAAGTTTTAGAACATTAAATGTTCACAGGGACACTGCTGTGTAGTTGTGGTGTTATCTCATCCTTGATACCAGGAACTGGAGCTACGCTTCTCAATGGGAACATAAACATAAGAGTTGTAACGAGCTTGAACTTCACACAAACTCACCGAAGATGCTAACTCCCCATACAGACGCGGTATTTCCATGCCATAAACAACAATTACCTGGCTCCCACAGGGTACCAGTTAGTACACTGGCAGGCAGAGCACATCTATGTGCTGTTGAAGTGATTTAGGTGTGTAATAGGCAACTGCAATTACTACAGCTTTTGCAGTTTCAGTCACGCTTTAATTCTGTCTGTGTGTAGGGCCATTAAGAGGGAGAAAGTCAAATGCAGTATTTCTAATGAAACTGGTGGTTGCATACCCAGCGTTTGAAGCAACTGTAATAGGCTGCTGAGAATCATCCAAGCCTTTCTGGTTGAGCTAGCAGAAACATCTTTCTACTCCAAATGCTTTTTTATCAGTCATATCCTTAGTTGATGTGTTTCAGCAGATGTTACCAGTTTAATGCTAGCCCTGAATCTGACCTAGCTCTGTTGATTTACAACAGAGAGTTTGGCTATAGAGATATTGGTTTTGGGGTATACCTTTGGTAGGAGAGAAAGTGAGGTTAAACCATGTCCCTGTGCAAATGCTGCCCTTCAATTACGGCCTTGGTTCATTGCAGAAGAGTGTAAGAAAATCCTTCGTGGTAGTGGTGATGTTAAAAACAATTCCAAGAAACTTAATGTGCTGCTCTCTTCAAAACTCGACAAACCAAAAAAGTTAGGACTTCTTGATACATAAAGAAAATTCCTGCACAAATTACCTTTGCGAAAGGGGTCCTCTTGTGCTATTGGTGCTTGAGCAGATTATCTGATTTACTACTGCCCTTTCTATGCCATCAGACTGAGAAGGAAAAGAGCAGTGAGGATCCTAACGAACATGCTAGTGGTTTTGTTGTTTTTTTTTTTTTCAGCAAGGATTTCTTCACTGTGGCCAGCTGCATAGCTGAAAGACCTGGATGTCATTCAGAGTATTTCCCCTCCCTGTCTTCCCCCCCGCCAGAATGGTGCTTTCTATTCTTGCCCATCTTACCAGGAAAGTTTGGCATTTGTTTTTGCAGCTTTGATTTAAGAGATGGTTTGGGGTTTGATTCCTGTGGGATGAAGAGGCAGTCTGTCTGTGGGAGTACTGTGGACCAGTGCCACAGCACATCTCTGCAGGCAAGTGGTTGTCTCCATGGGCATGTTCTGAGCCAAGTGCTGGGAGCTTCAGCACTGGGGCTGGTGGTTGAGGCAGCACAAGTCACATCCCGCATGCAGCTGTCAGTGCAGAAGAAGGATGCTTTGGTTGTGGCTGATAAACTTGATTGCTTGAAACAATCCCTGCTCCATGTAGAGATGGGCTGGCAGACCTGGGAGTCAGTGTGATTTTTTTCTGAGGTGTCGCATGTGTTTCTTTTTTGGAGTTCCTCTGTGTAGTTGCAAGGGTCCTGAGAGAGAGGAAGAGCCTGGGGTACTGCTGGGTGATGGTTTAAAGATCATTTAGAGGTAGCTCAATGTAGTGGCTTAGGGAAGGCAACCCAAGGAAGGGAGGGAGGGGGTAGCATCTGGAGAGTAAAATTAGGCAGGTCCCCAGGGTACTGGAGAGCCATCTGCCAAGCGGCTGTGTTCCAGCCGAGGCTGGGCAAACCTGTGAAGTGCTGCCAAAACTTGAAGATCGTGGCAGTCAGCCACCAGCCAGAGTATCCTGTTCCAGGTCAGCTCTGCAACGTGGGCGCTGGAGAACCCCAAGGTGCAGCAGCTGGTAGAGTTGGTTGGTGTGAGGTTTGTGGGCTCAGCCAGAAGAGGTGGGAGCAGCCTCCCTGGGCTCAGCGCCACGCACCACCCATTCTTGTAGGGATGTTTCCTCACAGCTGGTTCCTGATGGAAAGCTGGCTTCTAGTGGAGCAGGGATTTCATGGTCTGGCTGTCCCACCCAGACCCACACTGTGGCCTGTGGGGTTCGTTGCATCCCAGTGGGTTGTAAAACTGTGTGGGGGCCCTTCCCTTTGGAAGTCTGGCTGAGAGGGGGTATGTGTGACAGAGAGCTCCTCTGGATCATTGCCATGCAGAGAAGTGGGGCTCCAGATGGACAAATTTAGGTCTCGAGCAATATTTGTCTTAAACATCTGAATCTCTTTCTGAAGGGATTCCTGTCCTCTGGCACCCATGGTAACAGTCTTTTTTCCTGTTTGCACTGAGATGAGGTTGTGGGGGTAGAAATTGTATGCTTCTGTGGGGTGAAAAAGCTATTTGAGACCTGCGTTAAGTGTCTGCCCGACACTTTCAGTCTGGCCATAAGTATCCTGTTCCTCTCAGGAATAGCACTGTTTGAAGTATGCTTCTGCAGCATGTTTCCAGGTGCTTTTTCTGAGCACAGCCCCTTCTTGCTCTGAGATGCCTCTTGCTTTTGCGCCAGCTCCTGTTGGAGACCACAGGCTCCTAGGATGCTAATGCATCTGCGGTTTTATTCTCTGCATTACAAAGATGAGCAAGGCAGGTCGTGGATGCATCTTAAAATCAGGGTGGGGTGAGGACTAGCCCTCTGGGTGTGGGCTAGGTTGCTACAAGGTTGAACCAGGAGTCAGAGGAGCTCAGGTGTTATCTATCTAGCCCTTGAAGCTTGAATTGCTCCTGAATTGACTACACTTCCTGGATACTGTAAGCAAACAAACCTGCTGGGGCAGCCGGATCAAGCTGCCCATCAGAGCAGGAGCTCTGCACTTCCACCTCCAACGAGTGCCTCAGCCACCAGCTCTGGCTGCAGGAAGTGTGTGGCATTTGCTATGGCTTCCTTTGATAACTGTACAAAAAGATTTTCAGTGCCACAACCGCTGGGCAAAGCCTAAGGAGACCAGGCTGGAGCTGGCTTTTGAGGATGGGCTGTCAAGGCAGAAGCACACTGGTCATTGTCACGCTTGCTGAGTGCTTCATGTGGCAGCCACAGCAATTTTTTTGAAACCTTGTGAAAGGACTGAGCAAGAGGGCATAGTCTTGAGTCTGTGATACAGTAGTTTGGGAGCAGTAAGAAAACTCCTACAGCACAGATTACACAGTGCAAGCCTTCCTTTTTGCACAACCAACAAATGGGTCTTGCTTTCTCTTCTTAGTGTGAAATGGCCCAGTGGAAGATGTGGCTTATCTCCAAAGTGTACTCATTATTTTTTAACAACGGTTTTCAAACAGGAAGTGTCATTGGGGTAATAACTGCATCTCCCAGGCTGAACAAATGCCAAGTGTAATAACAGGATGCACTTAAGCTTGGGATACGGCTGCATTTCAGCATTAAAGGAAGAACCTTTCCAGGAGAGCCTTTTTCTCAAAAGAAAGCAAATTCTAGTACCAGCGAGTTCTGGTTTTCATCAGCTTTCTGGTCTGTAGGCTTGCTGTGGCCTACCGAGGAAAAGAAGAAGTATTAACTTCTTCACCAGTGGGACACTAATGCCAGCTGGCCTACGCTGTGCTGCTTGTGGGGGAACGTATCACCTTTGGTGTCTTCTGCCTTCCTGCACAGCCAAAACTGCCTGGTGGCTCCTGGCCATTCGCGGAGCCACAGCTGCTTGAGGATGCTGGTGCATCCTCCCTCCTTAACTCACACTTCCTTAGCAAGCAAACAGTCTGCTCTTGCAACAATGTCTGTTCAAGCCCCCAGTGCTTGCACAGCAGGAGGCTTATGTGAAATTTGTTGATGTGACTTCTACCTTCTGCCTCAATTGTGCTGGGGAAAAGATGGTTCAGATAAAATGTCAGTTAAATTTCTGATCCAAATAACTTCTATTAAATCTAGTTAAGACTCAGAAGGAACAATATAGGTGAAAGCTGTAAAATTAACTTAAATACTTGACATGAAATAATCATGCAGGGTCAATGAGCTATGTCTAAGTTAGAGGGACATATATACCCCTTTTTGCATGCTCTGTTGCTATGTTGTAGCTCTACAGTTTGCCCTAATGAAGACATGCAGGTTTTTACTCCTTTACAAATGTAAAATTCTTCCAGTTGCTCTTGTGCAGAGTGGCTCGGTTTTGGGTGTGGGGTTTTTGTTTGCTTTTTTTTTACTGTTCACTGAACTTGAGGTGCAAAGAATATTTTAATCATGTTGGGATAATATCTTAAACCATGTTTGCAATATTGATTTGAAAAAAGAAGATAAGCTCTCCTGATATCCTGTCTTTCTTTACTTCTATCCATAAAAACAGCACTTATTTAGCAGGATGTAGAGAGTGTACAGCATATGGGAAAGGATGCGCCCTGCAAGGTCTCAAGGCTCAGCAGATGTTGGGAAGGCTCAGCAGATGTTTTGGAAGGAATTTAGTTGCTTAAAGATACAGATGTAACTTCTCGTAGGCCCATGAGGCACTTCTTAGGCATATCCAAATTTTAGCTTCTGTGGAGTTGAAATCCATGTGGGGCAGACCTGTAGCCTGTCTGAACATTGTTCTGCTATCTGATGTACCTAAGGATGATGGAAGCACACTACCTGCTGAAAAGAAGCAGTCTGTCAGTTTGCTAAATATACTTGGAACAGATTGAACAAAAAAAGTAAATGCAAGATGTCTAGTACATGCACCATTGAATTCTCTGAATAAAAGATGCTGTCTTCGTGCAATTTTTCTTAAATCAAGCCCCCATCCCAATGCTGTTCAACATAACTCAGGAAAAATACCTGCACTGTGGCTTTTTATGTTTTGGATCTTTTTTACTATCTTTATATCTAAGAACATGTGGTTCATGCAGTGAGCTGAAGCCTACCTCTACCTTAGCTTGCTTTGATTCTTGCACATACCTTAGAAATAATGCATAGATATCCAGAAGTCCATACAGCACACATCAAAAATCACTGACTTGGCAAATAGAAAATGCTGAGTGACCTTTAAAGGTAAAGTGTAATCATACAGACTTTGAATTAATATGCTGTTCACATTCATGCAGTTACAGCTCAGATAGTGTCAGCCTTTGCATAATAAAAAGCATTGAATTCAGTATAACAGCTGACTGCTTCCTAACAACTTCAATCAAGCAACAAAGCAAACATTTCTTTAAGGGGAGAAAATCTCAAGTGCAGGTGTAAAACAAGACAACCAGACTGAAAACAAATTTTACCTCCAACTGCTTGATACTGCTGCTAAGGCATCCATTTTTTGTCACTGTTCCCATGCCTTTTTCTAAGCAGTGACTCTTTTGCTTTGTTTCTGAATTGAGCCTCTCATCAGACACTGAACTTTTGTGAAGTCTGTCTTTGAGCAGGGAGAGCAGCTCTGATGGTATCTTCGCCCTTTCAGTTTTGCTGTCTCCAGCCTGACTGCTTCCCAGGAGGCTGCTCCTGGTAAACACATCCTGTGGTGCTGGGAGTGGCATGGGAAGCCTGCGGTATCCTGGTGCCTTTGGGTGAATTCCTGGGGTGAAGGTGTGGAGTGCGTTGTGGTGAGGACTGAGGAGTGGAGCTGGCTGGATGGTACTGAGCCCAAGGTCTGCCCGGCCCAGGGCCATGCCAAAGCCCGTTGAACAGGTAAGAGTGGCTGGCTTTACCAGTTTGGACCCATGGTCAGTTTAGCCTGGGAGCATATGCATGGTCACAGGTATCAGCAGATGCCTGGGAAGAGTTCAGCTTGGAGCTTCATGAGAAGGATGTGGTTTCTACGTATGTTGTAGAATATCCCCTGAGCTTGTACATCCTCCTTGTCAGCTCCTGTAGGATTTTGGTTTCCATGACATTGCTTTGCAGGGAGGTCTGTGGTTTTGACTACAGTGTGAGGAATGATCTCCTGTTTGGTGTGGTGCTGACTCCTAATACCTCCTTTTGATGTCCTCTGGCTATTTTATTAAAAGAGGTGGTGAATCACCAATTGCTCTGCCTTTTCCAGACCCCTTATGACTGCATGCATCTCTGCCACATGTATCTCAGCTGTCTCTTTCCTTCAGCCAAGAAGTCCTAGCTGACTTGGTTATCCCTTTTTATAGTCCAGACCTCTCTGCTGGACAATGGCTATAGGCAATGCCCTCACACAAGCCCTTTCCTTCCTCCCCCACCTTCTGGCTCTCCACATATCTCCCTGCAACTCCTGAGAGGAATTGGTTTAAAACCCAAGCTGAGATTTCTTCTCTTCCAAAACCTTTGCTAGCATTAATTTTTGGCAGCTGCAGGTGACATTTAGCCATGCAAAACTGTTCTTTTGAGTCCAAATCTATTTTACTAAAGCTTTAATTTAAGAATTGCAAATATGTATATTAGCATGTATGTGTGGAAAACACAAACATGGCGTATGAGATCACACAGAAGTAAACACTACAAACCTTGCTAGCGGTCTTTTTGTGAGCACTAGCATACTGCTCTCCCTGTGCTGTTGGTGCACTAGCTTTCACCAGCTAGCAAGGTTGTTTTAACTCCAGCTTTCTGCACTTCATCCTGTTACTTAGAAAGTGACTGAAGAAAAGCTCAATAGAAATAGTCTTTTCAGAACAATTAGTACGACCTGTCAAGAGCAGCGAGGCTTGCTAAGCTCACGCCCACACAGGAATAACTGCTTAAAAACAAGGGCTGGCCACTAGTTCTGTCAGGCTGTTGGGGGGGGTTGCCCTCCCCTGAGGGCAGAGGCAGAGCTCTCAATGTGTGACTTTAAAGACTTGGACCACTGCGTTGCAGCTTGACTCACATGGTCCTTTTGCTCTGCTGCTAACTTGCTGGAGAAGTTTGTAAATCTGTGGAAACCTTCTATAATTCCTGCCTTTCTTTTATTTATTTGTTTTAAGCTAGCTCCATTACCAGTTACTGTATTTCTGGCAGTCTCGTGAGGTGCAGCAGACAAGATGAAGGTAGATGTTTAAAATCCTCCTGAGAGCATAAACTTGCTGTATCGGGGTATATGATAGGCTGCTGAGAGGCATGTGACTTTTGTGCTGCTTAAAATGTCGGTGAAGCAATAAGAATGGAACAAGCACAGCCTGGGGTAAGAAATGGCCCAGGTGTGGCTGTTAAACCCTCCATAGTTTACTGTGCTTTACAGGCATCCTGCAGAGGCTTTTTCCAGCTTACTTGCAGTAGCGCCGATGGCTCCATTGTGGCCACTATGGCATTTCCCCACTAGCCTCTGAAACTGTGGGTGCAGGGGCTGTCACTGGCCAGCAGAGAGCTAGCACCCATCAGCTGCATGGCTGAGGGGGAAGGCGGTCAGCTCTGGGAAAAGGAGCTGTGCACATGCCAAAGTGTGCAAAACTGGGGCTCCCCTGAGGCTGCCTCATGGTATGGCTTAGCTGTGGAGACCCCCCACCCCAACTAGCCAGCTCCCTCCAGGTTTTGCAGTAAGCCTAGAAGAACTGGAGTATCATTTCTTTCTGGAGTAGAGTGGCTGGATTTTATTAAGCTTACAGGGGTCTCCGTGAGGGCGCTTTGACCTCTCTGTCCTGGCTCACAGCCCTGCCTGAAAGGTCCTTAGACCCCTTCCTGCTGATGTTTTCTTTTAGCATGACTGGTCTCCTGCTGTCCAGCATTTCGGCTGACTTGCTCCATGAAGGCTCAAGCTTGGGCACCTGTCCCATTCTGCTTTTTCCTGAGCACCATTTTCCCAGGGCTCCTGCAAGGAGTCAGTCAGTCTAACAGCGTCTGTCTTCTCAGGGGGCCTAAGAAACTCCAGACTGACATTTGCCAGTTAATTACCTGCTCCTTTGAACACTTCCTCCTTGTTAGCTGTTTTCAAAGAAAATACATGACCTTAAGTGTGAATGATTCAGGAGGCATGGGTTCATGCTGGCTCTTTATGCTTAGGCTGACCCATTCCTTGTCCCAGCAGCTGTGGAGAATGCCCTCTCTTTCCACTGCTACCCACAGATGCAGCCCAGCTCTCCTGTCAGCTCAGTTGCAAATGGTGGTGAGAGAACACGACTTTGGTATTCCTCAGTTAATGCTCTCTGAGACGTAGGTATTAAAAAAAAAAAAAAAGTCCCAAGAAGAAAACAGTCTGTCCCAAAAAAGGTCCCAACCAACCAGAACGTCAGTTAAATTCAGAAAATGATGCTTTGGTGCTTTCCTTCCATGGAGAAAGGAGAAGCATTTTCTTCAGGCTTAGATGATTCACCATGCCTATCTAAAAACCACTGGGATTTTTGGGGGGCAGTTTGAGGGGAGCTTGTGACTGGAGTCGAAATCAAATTAATCCAGAGAGAGACATTAGGCTTCAGGAAGGGCAGCCAGCTCTCATCAGGGACCTGCCTAACGCTACCTCTCAGGGTGAATTGTGACAATAGTTTCTCCTTGCAGCTACAGACCCTCTGCTCCAGTTCACTCACTCAGACAGCAGAGAGGAGCAGAAGAAGCATGCATGCTTCATGCCAGGCTGACTTATCTGTCCTTGGCAGCTCCCGCTGGAGGAGCAAGATCCCTGAGGTCTTAGCTTCCTACTGCTGGTTCAGTTCAGTGCTGAGAGACGGATTCAGCAGCATCGCTTCCCGTGCTAGTCTGAAATCACCAAGAGTGCTGTGGGCACATCCTAAACAACCTTAGCAAGGGACAAAAGCCCAGCAAGGTAGGAAGTCTGTTGACCCATGCCAATGCCTTGTGTGAGGTCTACAGAAACTGGTCCAGTGCATTGGCAGGAGGTCTGAAGGGTGAGGACTGCCATGTCCAAGCTAATGCAGCCTTATGAATGTTATACAAAATTCATCCAAGAGACAAATGCAGCCTCCCCAGCTCCTAACCGAGAACCATGACCCAGAGAAGTAGGCTTGATCAAACATGTTCAAACAGGCAGAAAGCGCTGCAAGAGTGGTGAACAAATGGGCAGGAACTCGCTGCCACTCTGCCCAGAGCGTCATCAGGCTGAATAACAGTGTGTATGTGGCTCATGAGAAATGTGTGTACAGCTGGGGTGACTTAAGGGGATTGATACTGTGAGCGAGTGTCACCCGCTCCAGCAGTGACAAACACCAGATGCATCAAAAGTGGTGGTTAAAGTCCTCTGAGGGAAGCAATTATGAAATGAGCTGACCCGGATGCAGATTTCTTTGCCCTTGAGCTGAGGGAGAAGGCTTAAGCAGGAGTTTCATATTCCTTCCAATCTTGCTTGTATTTAATCCTTGCTAATGCAGCTTGAAAAGCACCATGAACATTTGTCCAGCCCTTCTCTGGGTTCCCTGTTTCAAGGCATGATGACTTCTGCAAGATTTGGGTGAGTGGCAGATTGAAAGAAGAAAGAAGGAGCACATGTTTTCTCTCAATTTTCTGTTGTTATGTTCTTTTTCTGTTTGTTGGTTTGTGTTTTTTTTGTCTCTAAGGAAGGACAACAGTAAATCAATAGTATTAAAACCCTGCCCTGACCGCATAGCATTCTCATTGTCTCCTCTTGCTTTCTCTTTTTAATATCTTTTGTTTGGGTGAAATATCATAAACTTATCCTTAGGCGTGGATTGGGAGGCTCTGAACTGCTTTACCTTTACACATTCTTATAGTGCTCTGACAACCTAAATAGATGTTAGGTTCAGCTGTTCCCATGCACAAGCCAGTATCTGTAATTCTCATCAGCAGTGCTGAGCACTTCTGAAAATGAAGTTATCCCTTTCAGACACCAAAACAAAGGTCTTGCAGTCTCCACTTAGGCACCTAACTCTGCTAAATTCTGGCCTGTACACTGAAAAAAACCTGAATTAAACATTAATTTCTGCCCGTTATTGGATGATGCAGAGGGTGCTGTGAACTGGACTCTTCTTCATTGCTTTACAGTAAGGTACAGGCAAATATAGACCCTTGGAAAATGTGTGTGCTGGCAGGGAAGCTCAGTGCAGCAGATGTCTGTGAAGCCTTGAAGAGTAGGGCTGAGGGGTGGAAATGCTGTGTCCCAGAGGTGTGTAGATCATAAATTCCTGACTTCTTAGGAACTGGACTGCTCTATCCATTTTACTTTCCATTTTATTCATCTCTGAGTGGGATTTGGCACCAGCTAGTTGTTCAGCCATCCCATCCCTTCGCATCCATCTGGGTAGGCTGAATTTTTGTCTGGCTCCGTAAACTCCTCCTGAACAGGCTACTGCAGACTGAGAGCCTCCTGTGTGCTCTAGGTCCAGATGTTTCTTTTCTAGCCCTTCCTGCCCCCCTTCCTGCAAATGAATGCAGCCCTGTAAAAGCAGGGGAGACATGGAGGCTTCTTCCAAGCTCATTTCATCATGCTTGTGATAGTCATCTTTGTGCTAGCAAGCCCTTCATCTGTGTCATCACATTTTTCCCAAAGTATCTGGTAGGCTAGTGTTAGCAGGTCCATCAAAAGAATCCGTTGGAGTGATGAATAGTTGGACCAGTAAATGGTAAATAAATATATGCAAGACCCCCATGTAAGATCTACTGCCTATGTATTACAGAGGTGTGTTGGACTAAATCCTGTAGAACTGGCGCAATGCAGAAAGGTGGGAGACGAAAAGGGGGTAAAAGGCCAGGAAAACCTGGAGAAAGATGATTCTAGGGCATGAGGCAAGATAGTTATTTGTCAATATGTTCTTGGAAGAAAATGTAATTGTTAGAGAGCTGGCCTTGGAGGAATGCATGGATTTGTGATTCCATCCATCTCTGATTAAAGAGCCTTGACTGTGTGTTCCTGTGAATTACATGTCTCCTGTACTTTGAATTTCTGTTTGTAGCTGACGCTTACCCTAAGGTATTTGGTGGAACTGCATAAAAGCTATTGTCCAGGGAGGCAGAAAGTTCCATCTGGCTTCTTTTTTTTAAGAGTATCTTTGTAACCTAAGGCCTTTGCCAATGTGAACTATGCAATGACTTGCTATGCCATAACAACTGGCTGCCTCAAACGTAGGGTATGAATATAAAGGTCACTGAAGAATTTATAGTTAATGATTTATTTAGTCTGTCACTTCAGACAGAAGAATTACGGACTGTCTTGCCCAGCTGGGAAGAAACTTAATGCTGACTGCAGACAGTTTTTGCACTACAGTTTAGTGCTGGTGTGTGCCTTATCGTGGAGATTTGATTTGTCCCCACCTGTTCAGAAAGCTAATCTTAGTCCTGCAGCCTTTCTCTCCTCTGAGAAGCTGGGCCTTTACTGTGTCAAACTGCTTCTTATGAGAAGGAAGTGGTGGGAAGGTGCTGGTGGCACCAGGCCTGGGTGGCACTAGGATGCTTAGTCCGGCTGTCCATCTGTACTCCCAGGTGCTCTCCTGCTAGCCAGGGAGCCATCCTGTGCTCCTTCCCTGCCTCCTGGCCATGGAAGCAGGTTTGAGTTGTGTGTTATGATCATAAAAACAGGTTGGGCTATTGTCCTGGTCTAGACAGCGGTGGTCAGGCATGGGCTGCCAAACAGGGATCATCAGACAGCATTCACCACACATTTGCATAGCTTATTATCCTTTTTCCCATTTTAATCATCCTTGTTGTAGCCCTTGCTCCTCCCTTTCTCTGCCCCAGTCTCTTCCCAAAGAAATAGCCTGCTTCATTTATGGTTTTGCCATGTGTCCCAGTTTTGCGACATCCATACTCAGATTTGCCATTTCTGATTCTATTGGCTAGGCATTTTCAACCAAAACTGGTATTACTGAGATGGTTGCCCAGTGCTGCTGGCCTTGTGGGTATGCTGGCTAAAGATGTGAGGGGTTAGGTGCTTTAACATCACTGCTTAATACTGAAATGCTTCGGTTTGAAGGTGGAGAGGTGAGGTCTTCAAAAGCACTCTGAGTGGGTCCATGTCTGCTTTGGTTGATCTTGGTGGTGACAGAGTTAAATGAATGCTTTGAAAATCCTACCTGACAGCCCACCTGAAGGGATTTCTGTTCCTGCTGCTTTTTTTCACTAAAAGGTAGATAAGCTTTGTTTACTTTGACTCTACAGGCAGAAGCACTTGCATGGGATAATGATGTATCAGCTTATGCCCAGACTGCTGCCAAGGCCAATTATGAATTTTTATTTGGCTTGGAAGAAGAGAAGCCTTCAGAAGTGGGTAAGTGCTATTTATTACTATTGTGTGCAAAAAACAAACAAACAAGCAGCAACAAAAAAACCCAACCAAACAAAACCAAAACAAAACAAAACCCACTAAAAAAAAACCCAAACCCAAATCTCTTTAAGCTACTCAGGAGAGTTTTGCAGAATCTCCCCGCTAATGACCGCACAGGGGCTTGCTCACTGTGCTATGCTGCCCTTCACCAGTGCAAGTACCAGCCCCAGAAAATGACATCAGTTCCCTGTCTTACACCCCCACCTTTCTCTTTGGCTCACCTGGGCCACCTCAATGTGACAGCAGGGACTCTCAGCACTTTTCTGCAGTAGAGTCGTTTCAGCCACATGTTCTGCAATTGCACATGCTGAGACACGCCCATCTCTGCCTGGAGGTCCTTCTAGAAATGCCCTTTGTGGTCTGCATGCTGCTCTTCCTACAGCTAGAGGTAGATAAGATTTTAATTTAGATACTTGAGGTGGTACCTGAACTGCTCTATCTTCTGTAGTTAGTAATTCAAGAAATCCAGGTGCAGTATCTAATGTTATGCCTAAGGATCAGTCTTGTTTCAGTTCTCTTCTTGTAAATACAGGGTGTTTTGAACCTTTTCACAGCTCAAGCTTAGAAGAAAAGAAATGTAGTTACTATACCTATTTCTCTTGCCTTGTTGTAATTATCAACAATCACTGCCCTCTTTGCAAAAGTATTTCCTCAGGCTGTTCTCTTTGCACCTTGATCCTTTATAATTGTAAACTTTCTGGAATGTCGCTTTTAATTAAAGAAGATTCCCATCTTGCCAGAGAAGGGCAGCACTTTATACAGAAACAAGCTGTGTAGGCTCTTCCACTTCTATAAGGAAAGTAAAAAAAAAAAGCAGAACTGAAGTCTG